>JBBPBX010006666.1:12401-35542 GCA_038048925.1 Garcialebias charrua
ATATATACTGTGTATATCTATATATATTATTTATTTATTTATTTATTTATTATTTTTTCTCTCACCCCCCTGGTTGCCTGGCGGACATTCTGGGGGTGGGCCGTCAGGGGTTGTCCTGGGATATGGGGGGGTTCGGGGCCTGGGGGTTCGCCGTGGGCGGGGCTGGCATTGCGCTCTCCCTGGGGCTGCTTGGGCTCGGGTGTCCTGTCCTGTCGGCAGGGAGAGGGTTGGGCCGAATCTTGGATGTCGGCTACTCTCCACCCCAGAATGAATGGGCCTACCTCCTGGGTTTGGGTATGGGCTGCCCCATGTAGGGGGCAGGTACATGTCTTGGACCTACAGGGTATAGAGGGTGCATCAGGATTATGAATGGAACATTCATTCTTACATTTCTATGCTGGTGATACAGTTGTTTACTGCCGAGCTAAAACAGTAGCTAAGGCTTTCCAGTTACTGCAATCCGCTTTTGACATCATCCAGTCAGATTTGTTCCGTCTCAAACTTGTCCTAAATGCTGATAAAACAAAAGGGATGTTTTTTTTCAAATAGGAAGGCGGTTCCAGCAGATCCTCCTCTGATTTTATCTTCAAATGGTGTCCCTATTGAGTTTGTTGATTCCTATAAATATCTGGGTATCCTGATCGATTCACATCTCTCTTTTAAACTCCACGTGGAAAACCTAGTGAAGAAACTGAAAGTTAAACTGGGTTTCTTTTTCAGAAACAGATCATGTCTAACACTGAATGTTAGGAAACGCCTTGTATCTGTGACTTTCCTTCCCTCCATTGATTACGGTGACATTCTCTACATGAATGCTCCTACAAGCACCCTGCGGATGTTGGATGTTGTCTATCATGGTGCACTAAGATTCATAACTGGCTGTGATTATCATACCCACCACTGCACCCTGTATTCACTGGTTAACTGGACATCATTAACCTCACGCAGACTCTTCCACTGGTACATTTTCATCTTTAAATCACTTCTTGGTCTGCTGCCCTCATACATCTCCTCCTACATGTCTTTGCGTGAGTGCAGCTACAGTGTGCGCTCTCAGGACATGATTACCTGCAGTGTTCCGTCAGTGAGGACTGAACTTGGAAAAAGGGCCTTCTCCTACTCTGCTCCTGCTTCATGGAATATCTTACAAAAAGATCTGAAGCTCTCGACCTTGACTTCTCTAAATGGTTTTCAGAATCTGTTGGAATCCTGGCAAAAACCAATGCAGATTTGTTCCTGTCTTTGATTTTATACGTCTACCTTATGTTTTGCTCGTTTTTTGATACTTTGTTTAAAAAAAAAAAAAAAAGTATTTCTTTCTTTTGTTTTTTCTCTTTTTTGTTTTCTATTGTTTATTGTTTGTTTATTGTTTATTGTTTAAGGAAATTCTACCATTGCTGTTCATCGTTCTTTAGTTTTAGCAGGTCGCTTTCGTAAATGAGCCCATGAGGTTCAATAAGATTTACCTGACTAAATAAAGGTTGAATGAAACATGTCGTTATTGTTTGTCTTTGTGTGAGTGAGGATGAGGGTGGGTCTGAGTGAGTGTGTCTGTGTATGAATGTCCAATTGTCAGGCTGGGATTTGGACTGCCCGCTCTCTGTTACATCTGAGGCTACTTGATGTCGCGCTCCTACCACGTGGCCCCCGGGTGGGTGTCCTTTTGCCTGCGGGCGGGCTGGGGGCCCTTGCTATCGCTTTCGGGGGTTAGGCGCTTGGGCGTGTGTCGGCTCGGCCTGGTGGCTGCCTGGTGGAGCTCGGGTCCTCTGGTCCTATCGGGTCTGGGCCTGAGGGGTGGGCGTCCCCGGTGCCCGGGCCTCGGTGTCCGGGCCTGAGGCTACGTCAGTGCAACGGGCTCTTGCAGCGGGCTCCGGCGGGGGCCTGTGGGCTTGTCGCTGTTGGCCTCCCGGGGGTCATTGTGTGTGGTCGCTGGTGGAGCTCGTCCGGTTCTCCCCCTTGGTCGGATCTGGGGAGTGGGCGAGTGGCTCGTCCTGTTCGGGTGGCCCTGGGGACTCTGGGCTCGGGGTCCTTCTTGGGGTCTTGGGCTTTGATCGCCCCTTCGTCTGCCTCGGGCCTTGGGGGGACGGATCTCTGATGCTTCACGGTCGCTACTAAATGTTCTATTGGAGGAACCTTATTCACTTATGCATGCTCACAACCACACACAAATGGATGCAGGGATGTATATGTAGATATCATATGCAGATATGTAGATGGATATGTGATATGAATGCATATGTATGTATACTGTATATATATTTGTAGGTATGGGTATGTTTATTTATGGAAATCTACTGCAAGGTCATGAATATTATTAGTCTTTATGCATGTATGTTTCGTTGCTGTGTTCTGTCATGTGCTTTGCAGGATTGCGGACGGAGGTTGGGTGTGTTTGCCTTGTGCTCTTTTTGTGGATAATTGTTGTTTTGTTGTCTTACTTTCTATCTTTCCTTTCTCTCTATTAAAAAAAATCATATTGGTGTGAGAGGATGGCTGTAAGGTGAGAAGGGAGGCCATCTATAAAAGGTTGGGAAAAAAGGTACACCTTGTTTGTGGATTTTGGTAATCCATACAGAGGGGTTCAACTGTCCCCCTCCTACAATGCTGTTATTGCTAGTATCACTCAGCCCTCTGTGAATAGCAAACAACCATCAGGGTGCTAACGGTCCATCGTTAGGCTGATGGTCCTCCTTGATCATGTGAGCAGCTGGTTTCAGGCTGTCATCAGCAAACTGGTTGATCCACTGTGAGAGGGTGCTATTTATAAGACTGAGCTGAATACAGCAGCTCAGACTGAGGAAGTCTTTCGGACAAAAGACGAAACGTTTCTACAATTTTTTTGCTTTGTTTTGTTTTTTGAATGTCCAGAGGACCAGACTTAGCTTTTTTAGTTAGTTGTTGAAGTTAACATCTTCACACGAGGTCACGTCTAGCTTTTTTTTATGAAGAGAAAATGTATAATTTATGCTGCAGATCATAGAAATTGCATCTTTTTTTTATATTAGAAACATGAACCATATAATGAAATATCCTGGAAACAAAACAAATGAATTAAGACTGAAACTTAGTTGTTTCTGTAAAATAGCTGAAGCAACAAAGTTTTCCTTTTATAGTAAAAGAGCAGGAATGTTTTTCAATGCATTTTTCATCATGATATATTGAAGGGTTTATGAGATTATTTTTCACTTTGATGCATCTCTTTCTGTGAAGTGTCCAAAAATTAAATCATGTTTAGACATAAACTAAATGCAATGTCCAAAAATTAACAGGAGACACGCTAAAGTAGTACATTGAAAGTCAATTATAAACTCCCATGATGAACTGAAATGACTGAAATGAAGAAATACAGAATATATTTAAACTTGGACTGTTTTTAAATTACAAATCCTTGTTTTATTCCAAACAGAAGAAACACATCAGTCAAAATAAACAAAGAAAAAAGTCTTTCAGGATAAAGTTTCTTAATAAATCAGTTAAAACAAGGATTTGTCTCATCCTTTGTCCTTTCCACACCACCAACTTTACAGCTGCTTGTAAAACACCAGTGACCCAATAAAAATAAATAAAAAAGAATAGTAAAAAAACTAGAAAGTTCCTGGAGAAACTTTGACGGGGGCTGCCAGGCTGTTGCCAGACATCTTGAATCAAAATGGCTCCAAATGTTAATCAGTTCTAGAGATACATTTGATAAATACTTTCTATGAGTTTCAAACAGTACCAACAGTGAGTATGTTTTCATCAGATTCTAAATCATGTGACTTGACAGCAGCAGTTTGTGTGAGGAGTGTTCTCCCATTCATTTTCAATGGGGAAATATGGCAACTTTGTTAGCAAAATACATCGCCATGGTAACTCCGATTGCTTAGAAAAGTAATAGCACACATCTCTGAGTCGGGCCGGTCGTTTTGATATAACTTTTGTGGGGGTTCACTTTGTGGTTCGGTCCGTATTAAAGTTGAAAAAGATAACTTTTTCTGGTGTAGAATAATAAGTGGGCAGTAACCAACTAGTTCCTGGATTTGGAGATTCATTACGTCTTTGTTCGCAAATTACGTTGCCATGGTAAGTCGAAATGCCAATAAAAGTAATAGCACACATCAGGGGGCCGAGCCAGTCGTTTTGATATAACTTTTGTGGGGGTAGACATTGTGGTTCGGGCCGCATTAACGCTCGACGACAATGTAGACACACGTTCGAGCACAATAACAATAGGTGGCTTCCATGCATTTACATGCAATGGCAGCCCCCCAAAAAAACACTAAATCACATTTTAAAACATTCTGTAAAAGTCAGTAATGTTTGTTCTATAGATTTGGAGCGGATTGTGGCTTTAAATTTGGTTTATTCACCCATTATATTGTCTTTATAAACATTATCTGCAACAAGCATGAAAATGGACTTAAAAAATGTTGTCCTGCACCACCGTACATGTATTATTATTTTTACACTGTACATGTAAAGTTGTCACAGATTCCTTTGTGATAGTATAAAAATCCTAAAAGAAGAATCAAACCATTTTTCTAAGCTTAGATGTTTGTTTGTTTTTACTTGGTGCATGCTGTAATCTCATGACAGTCCAGTCACAGTTTAGTATCTGGGATTAACTTGTCTACTATAAATAGGTCAAATGTGAGTACACGTCTTTAATCCTGCACCATAAGTGGGGTTTGTGTATAACAAAAAAATAAAAAAGTTATGATGTTATAATGTCAAAACCAACAACTTAAACAATTACATTTATAAGGTTTGCTATAAAGTGTCTAAATAAAACAAAGTTAATGTAGTTTGCGCTTTTGTAGCAACAGTGCATCTAGCAGAGCACATAAAAGAATCGTTTCCCCTCTTCTAGCCCCTCAGACCAACATGAAGAAATTGTCTTAGTACAGTTCATTCTATATACAGTACTTAATGGATCGATAAAAAAAGGTATGTTTCCCCATAAAATATTGTTTTTCCTCATTAAAGTATAAATTGTTATAATACATAAAGCTTTTTATAAGCCACTAGCCAACAAGATACAGTACATTTCTTTATGCTAACAATACTATTACCAATTTTTAACCACTTCAAATTTGTCGCAATGATTATTCAATGGCCAAAAAAACGTAAAAATCTACTGTTTGTTGCCATTACTTTTCAAGTTTTAAAGGTAGCTTCACCTGCACATCACAGCTGCTCAGCTGAGCACTCAGGCACATTATTGTCGAAAACGTGGGCCTGAAACTGATGCTATGCTTTTTTGTCTTCATGCAAAGCCGAGTGGTCATAAATGTACAAACATGCACAGTAAATGGAGACTTCATAAACCCAATAACTATTACATTATAAGCCGTCTCACCAACTAGCAGCTGGATTTAAATGCGTGAGCAGATGTTTAGGGAGCAGCTGATGTTAACGGAAAGCTCTGCTTTTATTATGTTGATACTAAACAAAGCTCCATCATCGCTGCCTTCTCTTACTGATGTGACACTACACACACCAGAGTTTTATTATTGGAGCCCGACTTCTCTGAAATTATTTCTAAACCGCTGGTACAGATAAAACGCTTACTGTACAAAGAAATCTGACATAATGTCCTGTATTTTAAACCTGAATCAAAGTCAATGTTTTGAAAACAAAATGCACATTTGACATAAAATCACTTTTTGTTAAGATAATGATTAAATATTTGGTGCAAATGCAGAAATCATCTTAATTTGTGTGAGAAGCAAATGAGAAACTGTTCTCCGTGCATGTCTTTCATGGATGTTTTCCACATCAACGTGCTCGTCCTTGCTGGGGTCATTCTCTGTGCTCGTGATCTGAATATTGTATCTTTAACACCGCCCACTGCCTTCATGAAACTGATACCGATAACAGCGTTCAGCTTCAGGTCAGCATGGATAATGAAGACGACTAAACTGGGGTTGTGGAAGCAGCAGATTACCATTACCCATTCAGCTGGGGTCATTTTGTACAAATATCTCTATTCAAAACCATAAAACATTTTAGGCTTTTTTAACATTAACGCAGATGAAACAGATCCTTAACCTCTCAAATGTACAATTGAATTCAGTTTCAATTCAGTTTATTTCTATATATCAAAGTCCCAACAGAAGTCGTCTCAGAGCACTGTAGAAACATTCACATAAAAGACAATTAGTAAAGTTATCTATCTAAGGAAGCAGAAGATTGTGTTCAAGCTTCAATTTGTCTCAGTCTCCCATCCTGAGCAAGCACAAAGGCAACAGTGGAAAAGAAAAACTCCATTTGAAGAAACCTCCAGCAGAAACAGGCTCAGGACGAGCAGCCATCTGCTTTGACCAGCAGAGTGTGAGACGACAGGAAGGAGAAACAAACAAATCAATTGTTTATAATTTAGAATAATAATAATAATAACATTAATTATTATTAATTATTATTATTATTATTATTATAACATTTATAATCTGTCTGTTTTGCTACTTTGACATCTTTTTTTTTAACTTGTTAAAAAAATCTTTATGCCTTTCTTATGATTGTCTATTGTTGATTGTCCAAGGAAAATGTACTGTGAGAACCGATCAACAGAGGACGCCATCTCCTCTGTGGTCCACACTGCTCTCACCCACCGGAAAACAAGGACTCATTCGTCCATATACTCTTTGTGGACTTCACATCTGCCTTCAACACCATGATCCCCCAAACTCTGATGGACAAACTATCCACACTAGAACTAAGCCCCTCCATTTGTAACTGGGTCCTAGACTTTTTAACGATCCACAACCTCTCCTCCTCCACCATAACCCTCAGCACTGGCTCTCCTCAAGGATGTGTGTTGAGCCCTCTTCTGTTCACTCTGCTCACACACGATTGTGCAGCCACCCATCCAGGCTGTCCTATTGTAAAGTTTGCAGATGACACAGCCGTGGTGGGATGCATCACAAACAATGATGAGTCCAGCTACAGGCAGGAAGTGGAACACCTGGAGAGCTGGTGCAAAGAGAATAACCTTCACATCAATGTGAAGAAGACAAAGGAGATGATTGTGGACTTCAGAAGGAACAAACACACCCACACTCCGCTGAACATAAGAGGATCTGTTGTGGAAGTGGTCTCCAGCTACAAGTATTTGGGTGTACACATGAACGATAACCTCAGCTGGAGCAACAACACCACCAGCCTGATCAAGAAAGGTCATCAGAGACTCTACTTCCTCAGGCGGCTGAGACGAGCTGGTCTGAGAAGCTCAGTCCTCACCTCCTTCTACAGGTGTGCAGTGGAGAGCATCCTGTGCTCCAGCATCAATGTGTGGCATGGAGGCTGCACAGCTGCAGAAAGAAAAGCTCTGCAGAGAGTGGTGAAGGCTGCACAGAAGTCTGTTGGAGTCAGTCTCCCCACCATCACAGACATTTACACTTCCAGATGCAGGAAGAGAGCCACCTGCATCATGAAAGACCCCACTCACCCAGCACACACACTCTATGCCCCACTCCCCTCAGGACGGAGGTTGGGGAGCATCACATGTAGAACCCCTAGACTGAGGAACAGCTTCTACCCTGAGGCTGTTAGACTCATGAATAAATAAATAATCAGAATAATCACTGCAAAATATCACATTATGTTGCTGCTGATCTGTTCCTTGTTGCTGTGTTCATCTGTGACCATCTGCTCATACAGACTCATGTTTGTGCTGCTGTTTGGAGTAATGTTTTATATGATATTAGTCAGTGGTGGGCCTCCGACCGCTAGGTAGCGCTATTGCGCTAATCCGCTTGTAGCGTTGCTAAATAATCTGTTAGCTTTACAGCGGATTGACTAAGTTTTATAATTCATAAGCGGATTTATGCTATTTTTATTTAAAATGCAGTACCGCTAATAACTATTTATCTATCAGTAAAAACGAAATAACGTATTTACGAGCAGCGCCGGATGTGGTCCGTCACAAAAAAGCGTCCCCCTCAGTCTCTTGGTGTGTGCTCTCTCTCTAGCAGTTAGCAGCCAGTGTGTTACTCTGGAGCCTTATTGCTTGTTTTCGAAGAGTCAGACGAAGACTTTTTAACATGGAGGGTGAACTTATGGATGTTTCTCAGGGCCTACGCGACGCGTCTGGATTTAAAAATAGAATTTCGCCACATTAGCACTCTTCAAAATGGCGTCCGCGACGGCCAAAGAAGCCAGGATTTTACAACAAAACACGGTAAAACAATTATTTCTTTGCTGAGAAAAAATATATTTCATAGCTGACGTTATAGCACAAGTTTTTCTGAGCTTGAGAGTTTCACGAAATGGTCAAATCTGCTGGATTTAAAAAAGTAGTTCACCATTAGGACTCTTCAAAATGGCGTCCGCAGGGCAGCAAACTTACATACTCAGGGAATCACAAGGAACTCAGGAGACAGAGGCAACAGGAGGAGACAATGCCAGGACAATGATAAACACAGAGATACAGACTTATTTTTGATTTGATGTTCATTCATTCATTTTAAAAGAACAATACAAAACAGTTTCATCAGATACAAGGATGAATAGACAGTTAGCTGGATGGATGATCTTTAACAAGTTCTAAAATCATTAAAATTTAACCTCAGCTTGTGCCTCTGACCCAACAGAACCTCCTTCAGCAGCAGAATCCTCTGTGGTTCTCTGACTTCATCAGTCTGCAGGACTTCATCAGTCTCTCTCCTGGTTCTGGAGGAGTTCTGACCCACTCTTCTTTCCATTGTTGCTTCAGCTCTCTGAAGGTTTCAGGTTCAGGTTCTGGACTCTGACTGGGCCGTTGATTTGATTTGATTTGATGTTTATTCATTCATTTTAAAAGAACAATACAAAACAGTTTCATCAGATACAAGAATACAAGTAGGATAAAATGAAAGGAGCAGAAAGAAGATGAAATCTTATTATATCTGCCCCTTATTTCACAGTTTGTTCAACCAATGATAACCTTCAAACTACATCACAAAATGAATAACTCTACTTAATTTTTCTAACTGTAATACACAAACACACTAAGCTTCATCATATATAGTTTTTGAGCAAGTCCTTTATGACCTTTTTCTTAAATGTATACATTGGGCAGCACGTTGGCACAACTGGTAGAGCTGCTGCCTCTCAGCGAGAAGGTTGCCGGTTCAAATCCCGGTCCGGGGCCTTTCTGGGTGGAGTTTGCATGTTCTCCCCGTGCATGCGTGGGTTTCCTCCGGGTACTCCGGTTTCCTCCCACAGACCAAAAAACATGCTTGTTAGGCTGATTGGTGACTCTAAATTGACCCTAGGTGTGAGTGTGAGAGTGGATGGTTGTTTGGTGTGAGTGAGACAGGTCCCTCTTGTAAATGAGTCCCCGTGACTCAACGAGGCTAGCCTGTATAAATAAAGGTTGAATGAATGAATTGATTTTGCATTTTTAACATCACTCTCCAGAACATTCCACAATCCAACTCCCTGAATTGAGGTAGACCGTCCCTTTAAGCTGGTTCTGAATTGTGGTTTGATGAATATCTGTCCCTTTAAGATTGTAATAACTTTGTCTAAATTTCTTTGGATATTTAAAGGTAATGTGTTATTATGAGCCCTATACATAACTGATAAAATACTATATTCTACCAATTCCTGGAATTTCAATAAATTTAGCTGAAGAAACAAGGTGTTTGATGGGTGACTGAAATGTTTTCTGGTGATTACTCTTACAGCTCTCTTTTGTAAAATAAAAACAGGCTTTGTAATTGTTTTGCACGCTTTTCCCCAAACCTCAATACAGTACAATAGATTAAATGTGGAACAATGATTGTGTTATACAACATATACAGAGCTTTATCAATTAAAAAATCCCTGACTTTATATACAGGTACATGAACACACAGCATGACAATCACAAACACCTGGACAACAAAATGGAGGAGATAAGCAAGACAATTAACAGAGAGACCAGGGAGTGTAGGGATGGGGACCCATCACCTGAGAGCAACATGCTTACAACTGTTATCTTGAAGTTCTAGGGTGTAGAGAGCCACAGAAACGGTTATGGTAGGCCGGATTTGGCCCACGGGCCTTGAGTTTGACACATGCGATCTAGTGGTACTAAAAGTAACAAAAGAAGAAAAAAAAAACAGCCAAATATGTCAGCAGTTTAGCTAACAGACTTTGGAATGGGTACATTTTGTCCTTGTCAAACCTGTTGAAGAGAACCAAACTAAATACTCTGAAACTCAAACAACTTACTGTATAACAGTTCATGCACCGCTAGTTGGCAGTGTAGTGCAAATATTGCATAACTTGCTGCTACCAATTGTTGAATTTAATTAGCGGATTAGAATTAGCTTCCCCTAATTTTCATAAGACATTAGTGCTTTTGAAATTGCGGACCTAAATAAATTAATTAGTGCTTTAGAAATAGCGGAACTAATTTTTGGATTAGCGTTGCCCACCACTGATATTAGTGCTTAGTATATTTTTTAGTTGATGTTTTTCTTAGTTCATATCTTAGATCTTAGATGTTATTACTGTTTTTCTTTTACTTTTTATTGTTGGATGTAACTGGGACCCTGTGTACATAATCTCGTTTCATCACATGTGTCACATGTGGTGCAAATGACAATAAAGATTCTCTGACTCTGACTCTTTGTTTGTAGCCAGGTCTCTCTTGTAAATGAGTCTTTGAGGCTCAATGGGATTAACCTGCCTAAATAAAGGTTGAATAAAAAATTGAATTGATGCAGGAAACTGCACAAAATATTGTGTTAATTAAAACTCTCAAAAATCTAAATCAGAAAAAAAAATCCAAATTAAGTCAGAATAAGAAACTCTGAATAATTAAACATAGCACTTGAAACATTTTAGTTTAGTCATCGTAGCCAAACAGTTGTTTTTAGCTCCGGTTCAGCAAAGAGCTGATGCAAAAGAAGTTTCCACTCCCAGGAGCATGTTGACATGATCTCTCATGGCTGGAAAAACAATGACACTGCAAGTGAGGATGACCCTGAATTACTTACAGTTCACCAAGTCACATTGTGCACACTGGATCTGTAATTCCAACTTTAAAAAGCCACTTGCCCCCATGAATGCTGTAAAATTCTGTTTGCGCTGTTTATTTTATTCCACGCACTGTAGAATGAAGGGGCCAGAAATGTGTTGCAGGCTCAGGGAGAACCCGTACAACTGTTGTGAAACTCTTGGCAGAAGATTGTCATGATAAAAGGTGCTGTCTGCTCTGGGAGAAATTTTAGTCTCAGTTCGTGGGAGATATAAAGGCCGTCTGCTCCTTTTTCATTTAAGTTTTCACCTGATACTACTAAAACTTTATTACAGGTCTTTTCATTGCTTAATTAAAGCTGCTATCAAAATAAAAGTTTGATTTTGCAAACAAATTAGTTTTTTATTTTATGCTCTGCTGATGTAAAAAGTTCCAAACAACGGGCCAACAGGGGGATTTCAAAATAAGACTATACACTGTACATTAAGGGGTTTCATCATCAAAAATAAAAATATACAAAAAAAATTGACTATTACCCATGTTGCACTGTGCATTATGATGAAATAGTGTCAACAGTGAACACTTATATTAACACAAAATATTTTTCATTACAGCAGGGACAAAACAATCATGAGTGTTCAGCTTAACATATATAGGGTTAATAAATGTATGATTCTTGTTTTGCTGAAACAACAATGTTGTATTGTATTTTACTGCTGAAAAACTCAAGAGTTATGGTCCTCTGAATTTGTTTGCAATGCAAATATTGTTCAAAGAAGTTTAAAACAAGGACGACAACTTTAAAAATCAGCAGTGTATAAGTAAGGGAAAAAAGCTTGTGAAAGTGGACATCTGGACACACTGCTGTGTTGTCCCCTATTGCAGAGCGAAAAGGAGAAATTGGAAATATCTGTCCATCCATGCATGTTGTGAGCATGATAACTTGAGAAATAAATGAGGTACCGGTACTCACTTCCATGCGAGTACAGATGTGAGAATGGGAAGAAACCAGCCACCCCAATCATTTGAAGAAACTATGCTTCCTAGTATCCTGATGCATACACAATAATCCAGGTAGAAAAAAAATCTAAAAAAGTTAAGTTTGATCCTCTGGACATAAAAAATAAAAAAAATAATAATAATAATAAATTAGAAACGTTTTGTCTTTCATACAAAATACTTCTTCAGTCTGAGGAGCTGTATTCAGCTCAGTCTTATAAATTGCACCTTCTCGTAGTGGATCAACCAGTCTGTGCTGACAGCCAAAACCTGCTGCTCACATGATCAAGGACTCTGTACCACAAAGCAGACAGCGTCCCCACTAACTCAGGAGCCAGGCAGAAAGAGAAATCCCACAAAAGACAGGATCTACAGAAATGTGGATATCCTAACTGGGCCTTCCTGAAAGCAGAGAAGAAACCCAAACAGGACTCCAGTCAGCCATCAGGTGAAAAGAAGGAACCCAGACCCAGACCAGTGGTCATTCCATATGTTGCGGGAGTTTCAGAGAAACTGAGGTGTTTATTTTCTAAACACAACGTCCCAGTAGATTTTAAATCCCAAACTACATTAATAAGGCAAAGACTGGTTCATCCCAAAGATGCAGTCCCCCGGCCAAACGGAGTAATATTGTGTATGCTGTTCAGTGTCAGGAAGTCTGTGATCAGTCTTATATCAGGGAAATTAAACAGCCACTGGCCAAAAGGATGGTCCAGCACAGAAGATCAACATCATCAGGCCAGGACTCTGCGGTCTACACTCATCTCCAGGCCAGCGGTCACTCTTTCAGGGATGGAGATGTTCACATCCTTGATAGAGAGGAACGATGTTTGAGAGAGAAGTAAGGGAGGCCATCTTTGTGAAAAGAAACTGTCCATCATTAAACAGAGGTGGAGGCCTCCGTGTTCAACTGTCCCCCTCTTAAGCCCCCAGTATACTCCTGCATACGTCCGTACGCAGAGGTACGCACGTACGTACACAGAGGTACAAGCGTACCCCCGCAGGGCATGTATGCGCATAGCTCAATTTTTACGACCGCGTACGCAATTGCGGTGTCGCACAATAAACTGCCCGCCGCCGGACTGTTTTGTATGCGACACGAATGTATTAAATTGCCCTTCTTCATCCCTGATCTGGCCTTTTCTTTTGTTTGTTTTTTGCCAAAAGGCAAGTGATCGCTTCCTCCTCTGTTGACTCGATAACTGAAATGATGAGAAATGAACAAATTTGTCATGAGCGAATTAAACTCAGGTCCAGCGTGGCTGTGGGAGGTTCTGGAGATTTCCTGGTGTGATGGTCTGATGTGTGGGCTGCAAGACCAGCGCTCCCAGTTTTTTTGGTTGTTTTTTTAGAACTTTTTATTAACAACATATTACACTGCTGCGACTGGAGCTGCCAGTGCTTTTTTTTTTCAACCTGTCAATCAATTCAGTAGGCATGCCAGCAAATGACCAATCGGCGACCTCAATTTGTCCTGTAGGTAAACGCTCCTTGTCTGTGGAGCTGCGTTGCAGCTGCTCAGGGTGGATACTTGAGTATGATGTCTGAACCCTCTGCGAACAGTACGCGCATGCGTACGCATGAACGGACGTGCATGGGAGTATACTGGGAGCTTTACAATGCTGTTATTGTTAGTATCACTCAGCTCCCTGTGAATAGCAAACAGCCATCAGGGTGCTAACAATCCATTGTTAGGCTGATGGTTCTCCTTGATCATGTGAGCAGCTGGTTCTAGCTGTCAGCAGCAAGCTGGTTGATCCACTACAAGAAGGTGCTATTTATAAGAATGAGCTGAATACCATAGTTGCCAAGTCCGCTTATTATAAGCAACACTGGTCTTGTTTTTTTCGTGTCACTTTTAAATTTGGTGAGCCGTGGGTTGCGGTTTCTTGGGCTTATCTTGGTCGTTAAGTCGCTTGTTTGGGCTTGTTTTTCTGTCCGAGTGAAAGCAAACATTAATACGAGTGGTAGGTAGTTTGTCCCTTCACGCCCCCCCCTCCACGTATTTTACGTCAAGGCGGATGTTACGTTCAGGTACGGTTGGCGTCTGAGGAGCTGTATTCAGTGAATACAGCTCCTCAGACTGAAGAAGTCTTTCGGATGAAAGGCGAAACAGTTATACTTTTTTTGTTTCGTTTTGTTTTTTGAATGTTCAGAGGACCAGACTCAACTTTTTTAGATACGCTTCCTACTTTTTATATTGCTTAATATTATAGTTTTCTCAAAATACTGAGGTGACCCAAGACAAATCTATGGTGGCCAAGGCCATCGTTGGCTACCCCTGGCTCTGCTATTGCTCCAGGAGGAGGATAAAGTTGCTCCCTCCGCTCACCAGGATCCGTCACTCTGTCACAGTGAACAAGCAAAAACAAATAAAAAAACTCACCCTCTTCTCCAGAGTAACTCCTACCCAATTGAACACCTTGCAATCCCTGTTCAATTCCAGTCCAGAAAAAAACACTCATCTTGAAAACTACACTCACTATTCAAATCCCTCAGCAATGGGGCACGTCGGAATACCACTTGCTTTTATGAACTGATGAGCACAAACATTAAGTAAATGCAGTGTAAAATGTACTGACATTCTTATCTGATCCATTTCATGCTGCTGTGTTCATTCGTCCTCATTTGCTCACATAGACTCATGTGCATGCTGCTGTTCCGTGTATTTTTCTATGCTACTAGTCCATAGTGTACTTTTTTAATTAGTGTTTTTCTTAGTTCATATCTTAGATCTTATTACCGTTTTTCATTTACATTTTAATACTTTTGTTGGATGTAACTCGGACCCTGTGTACAAAATTTAATTCCACCACATGTACCACATGTGGTGCATATGACAAAGAACACTGAATCCTTGAATCTGATTACAACTCAGCTTTCCTCCAAACCTGTGGGATTCTCTGAACAACATGCAGCATCACTTGTTATTTGTAATCAGGGGTTCCGATGTATATTTGAAGACACTTAATGTGTCTAACAAAACTCTGTGGTGGTTTTGTTGTTGTGTTGAAAGCAAAATGGTCCTTAGAAAGCTCTAAAACTGAACCAGCTCTAAAAAGGTTTCCTTTGGTCTCCAAGAAAAACCTGTTCTAACCTGCTCCAAAGTTGCAGAATAAGCAGCAACTTTCTCACATATTTTATGTTACAACACAAACAGGAGACACTTTGTCTCGTTCCATATCTAACCATTTCTGCATATCATTGCTTTTGTATCCTCAATACAACGTAACCAAAATTAATTGTAAATCATAATCAGCATGGTGCATAGATGTTTTGTTTGCATTCCACTAATGATGTCTGAAACAAAAAGTGATGCCAGGTTGTCACTGGTACATTTTCATCATTAAATCCCTTCTTGGTTTGCTGCCTTCATACATCTCCTGCTACATGTCTCTGCGTGAGTGCAGCTACAGCATGCGCTCTTAGGACATTATTACATGCAGTGTCCCCTCTTTGCAGACTGAACGAGACAAAAGGGCCTTCTCCTACTCCGCTCCCGTTTCCTGGAATATCTTGCAAAAAGATTTGAAGCTCTCGAACTTGACCTCGTGGCTTCAAACATCTGTGAAGGAACCAATGCAGACATGTTCCTGTTTTTAGTTTTCTACACCGCCTTATAGCGTTTTTTTTTTTTGTTCTTTTTTTTGCTCCTTTTCCTTTTGAATGCCCTTTTGGTTGCCATTTTATTTTAATTTGTAAAAAATTATAATAATTTGTATGCCTCTTTTATGATTGTTATTGTTGTCCACTGTTGTCATTACTCTTTGTTAAAATCAGGTCTCTCTTGTAAATGAGTCCCCGAGGCTCAATGGGATTAACCTGTACAAATAAAGGTTGAATGAATGAATGAAATGTTGAGAGAATTATGTTTTATAAGGTGTATAAGGTAGACTGCATGTATGGAACACCTACATGCAGACCTTAAAGTTTGTGTACTTCAAACCTTTCTGAATGTGTTGAGAGGGAGAGGCTCCAACAGCAGCAGCCGCTCTCAGCCCTGACAACCTGACAGCATCTTCCACTGTTTATGTGCCTTGTGTTGTGTCATTCTTATGTTGGCAGAGTATTCCAAGACAATATTCTTTTAAATATGTCTGGGGAGCTTGGCAGAATGATAAATTTGTAACATTCTGTGAAATTGTAATGCATACATTAAATAAAATATAGTTCTGAGACAAGATGCATAAAACCGAGTAGTCTTATGACAAAAACGTTGAGTAAAGCATTTCCCCTACCATTATCCAAGGAGGGTGTCCCGCCCTGTCAACAGCATTGAGCACCTTGCCTACCAAAATATTTGCTGGCCTCGTTTCAGTATTAACTACCACAATAAAAACTGCTGAAGAGATTAAACTACCAGAAGCAATCAACAAAATTTAGAGGAACTCTGCAAGTAATAAAGCTCTAGTCAGATTATAAACCAGAGACTTGGTGCTTCGGTGCCAGGACTGGGAGGTGGACTGACAACAACTCGTGTTTTATTTGTATGTGATGATTGCAAAGCATGTATACTAAGTCATAGTTTTGGGAAAACAATTGATGTAGTTACAGACAGATAAATATTTGTCTGTACCCTTTTGTAAAAAAAAAAAATCACCACAGTTACTAAAATAACTACGCCAAAAAGGAATAAAATTAGAACTAATTGATTAAAAGTCAATTAAAATCAGTCCAGCATTTCTCCTAGCATCATCCAAAAAACCACCCACCTCCACTTGCAGGTCAGAGCACATAATAAATTACTTGTAGTAAATGTCTGTATTAAATGCTAATGAATCCCTTGTGTGATCATTTGTGTACATGTGTCCAAACTCCAGCATAGAGAGAGATCAGCTGCTGTAGGAGCACACTTCCTGTCTGAGCTTATTTCTGTGTGCTCTCTGTGACAGTGTCAGTTTCCAGTGTTTGGAGTTTATCATACATTTTGGAAATGTCAATTCTAAATAGGATTATAACAAGATAAACAAGGTTTTGGTTATTTGGGTGTGCTAAGCTTGCCTACATTAGAAAGAAATACTGACATTGTACTGTGATAAATATAATTCAATAAATGTTCAAATATGAAAAATACCTTGTGTTAAATTACTACATGAGCTGAATTTAAAAAAAAAAAATATTCCTTAGATGTAAATTGTCATTTAGGGCAGATTTAAAAAAAAAAAAAAAGGGAAATAAGGGTAAGCCATGATTTTTTTATTATCTATTTGGTATGGCCATTTACAGGCATTTGCATTATTATGATATGTTTTGTTTAAAATTTTGAAATGATAGATTTCCTTGTTGTTAAAAGTACTTGAGATCTCAAAACCATAACAGTAATAACACAGGCAAACTTAAACAAAATTGACAGGATCAATGCAAAAAACAATTTATATGCCATATATAATTTAATCAAAAATGTTGCAACTCACTCAAAACAAACAAAAAGTTTGTGTTTTGTTAAACCAAGTGGCTCTGAAAAAGTTATTTGAGAAGCTCCAAAGAATAGACTGCAGTGAATTAAGCTGTGCACTTTCTAAATAAAGCATCCACGTTTTGAAACCATTCTTATGTTTTCCACTGCACTATTTGCAATTTGCTAATGCTGCAGTCAAATTAAACAAACTCAGTTTTCATCACTTGTATATATACATTCCAACAGTTATCATCTGTAGCCGATAAATTATCCTAAAGTTACTGACTTGTATTATTGTTATTTTTGTACAAGTTCATTTGTTTTAGTACTAGCCTACTTACAAAGAAGTGATCTTTAAAATACCAACTCCACAACTTGTTTGTCTTGAGAAGATTGACTCATAAAAAATTTATAGCTAATGTTTTTGATTTCCTTCTCTGGCTGGTTGTGAAGAAACATTGGCCACTGACTCAACCCTTTCATAGATTTTCTGAGTGAATACACATGAGTTTAACAAGCTTTAAAATAGGTGAAATGTAGCAGAATGTAAAAGAAAACAATGGTTTACCAAACATCAGCTGAATATGTTTTTTTTTTCCCTTTCAGTTGCAGTCTCACAAGAAACTGACTGCTTTTGAAAAAGTACCTGTCAAACCAGCTGACCAAAGTGAAAAATCTGGCTCTGTGACAGCAAGGACATTTACAGTACAGCATGGCAGATCAGTCCAGCCAAAAAGGAAGACCTATAGAAAATGTCAAAGCTTGACATTAACTCTACTTCATTTAGCACATTGATTTCAGAGCCTCTAATATTCCCTTCAGGTCTGTTAGCAGATTATATATGCCTTCCGAGAAGTCTTTAAAAATTTACTTGTAACCTGAAAATGAGATTCAAGCTGTATATAATATCAATGTTTAATTAGATATTTCACCCAAGTAAAGCGGTGGTGGCAAAAAGAATGCACTTTTTTGCACGTTTTTCATTTCCGTTTCTTATCTTCATAACAGAAACCTTTTCAACGACTTACAAAAAACATATAGTGAACATCTAAAAAAGTTAAGTCTGGTCCTCTGGACATTAAAAAAAAAGTAGAAATGTTTTGTCTTTTGTCCGAAAGACTTCCTCAGTCTGAGATGCTGTATTCAGTCCAGTCTTATAAATAGCACCCTCTCACAGTGGATCAACCAGTTTGCTGCTGACAGCCAAAATCAGCTGCTCACATGATAAAGGCGGACCATTTCGGCTGTCAGCAGCAAACTGGTTGATCCACTGTAGCCGTTTACGCATTGGCCAGCCCTCAATGGCCCGGGCCACCCCTGGGTGGCTCTGGGCCACCCGCGTTCATTACGCATTTGCCGCAGAGCCGCCTTGAAGTGGGTGGGCAGTTCTCTGGAAGTGGGTGGGGTGCTCTCTTCACGTGGGTGGAGTGTTCGTGTTTTAAGAGAGGAGACTCGGCAAAAAAAAAAATTGTTAGCTGGATATATATATATTAGTGTTTCTGAGTTAAATTTTTGTTAATAACTGATCACAAATCAGCTTATGTTACAACGTAAATAACACGAAGCGCACACCCATTTCCGCCTTTCAGCGCGACCTGAATGTCATTAAACAATAACTAATATTGTCTAACTGTTGCGCGCAGCCAGGGTTTTAAAATATAACGAATAATCTCTAACTTTTACGTGCAGCTAAAATGTTAAGAGGAGTGATTCCTATATGGGTAAGGTGGACACCTGAAAATCCAGTCCGCTGGTATAGCTCAAAGAGTTAATGCATTGTCGTTTTGACCCGGCGAAGCGGGTTCGCTTCCCGCCTGGGACAAAGTTATTTTACTTTTTTTTTCTTTATTCACATTTTCTTTTAAATAAAAAGGAGTTTGTTTGGTTAACAAACTCCTTTTTATTTACTCCAATAAAAAAAAAAGTAAAATAACTTTGTCCCAGGCGGGAAGCGAACCCGCTTCGCCGGGTCAAAACGACAATGCATTAACTCTTTGAGCTATACCAGCGGACTGGATTTTCAGGTGTCCACCTTACCCATATAGGAATCACTCCTCTTAACATTTTAGCTGCACGTAAAAGTTAGAGATTATTCGTTATATTTTAAAACCCTGGCTGCGCGCAACAGTTAGACAATATTAGTTATTGTTTAATAATAATAATTAATTCAATTTATAACGCACTTTTCATTACTGAAAATCTCAAAGTGCTACACATATATTGAATGCTACACACATTCATAAACCGGTGGCGGCAGACTACCATGCAAGGTGCTTTCCAGTCCTACCGGGAGCAACTCAGGGTTAAGTGTCTTGCCCAAGGACACAACGACACATGGTGCGGGTCCCGGGAGTCGAACCGCCAACTTTCCGATCGGGAGACGACTGCCATTACCACTACACCACGGCCGAATGACATTCAGGTCGCGCTGAAAGGCGGAAATGGGTGTGCGCTTCGTGTTATTTACGTTGTAACATAAGCTGATTTGTGATCAGTTATTAACAAAAATTTAACTCAGAAAAACTAATTCAGCTAACAATTGTTTTAGGGGTTTCTCGTTTCTGTAGTTAAATTTGAATGAAATTCAACCCTCGCGCTGAGGTTGTTTGAATGAGTCCCGCCCCTGCTGCAAACAACGAATCAAATGAGAGCAGTACATGACGTGAAACTGGGTCCGTACGGGGCTCGGCCCGATAGAACCACGGTGGACATGGTTCCAGAACAAGGGTGGATCCCGGGCGGAAAAGGTAAATGCGAAGACGCCGAACCCGGGTTAGAAGCTGGGAGAGCCGGGGAGGGCTGGCCAATGCGTAAACGGCTTGTGAGAGGGTGCTATTTATAAGGCTGAGATGAATACAGCACCTAAGACTGAGGAAGTCTTTCGGACAAAAGACGATGTTTCTACTTTTATTTTATTCTTTTTTTTTTTAATGTCCAGAGGACCAGACTTAACTTTTTTAGATTTTTCTACCTGGATTATTGAGCATGCATCAGGACATATAGTGAAACGTTTCTATGAGAAATATTCAACCACATCCACCCACATACTAATGAGTAATAGAGGATGGGTGGCTGGTTTGCGTTTTCTTGTAACAGTCTACACAGACTGAGGGTTGTATATAAATGTTCACTAAAACTGTTCTGTCACCAGGTGTTGAGGATGTAGTTGTGGTTTAAGAACATGCATATGTAGAAAACTTAAAGACCGTGTAAAGTGAAATTAAATGTGTGTTTTTAGTTTGTCACATGGCATAAATATGTGTTATTAATCACCCATTTAAATCTGACTGATTAAAAACATTGTTTACCTTATAAAATTAAGTCTCAAAAATCATGAAAAAACATGATTTTGCCTTGCCCTGGAACGCTGGGGGCGTGTCAGTGCGTGGGCGTGGTTTCAGCGCAGCTGCGCTCGTGTCCTGCCCCTGCCCTGAGCTGACTCTCTGTGGAGAGGCAGGCAGCAGAGATCCAGTAAACCTGCTCTGTTTTTATCCGAGTTCTGTCTGTAACAGCAGCTACTTTTTCCAAGAGTTACGCTGTTTTTGTAAATAGTTTTCTTGTGTGTTTTTAATCTGGAATGAATAAAAAAAAAAAAGTTGTACCATGCGGGATTTGAACCCGTGGGGTTTGGGACGGAAGGCAAGCGCTTTATCCATTGACCTATCCAGGCATTACAGATACTTGGTATAAAACCACGCGGTATAAAAACATGTTATGATTTGTACGGGTGCCCTGACCATTGCGACATCCAGGGAAGATGCACGAACGAGGCATAATTGATTAGCTAGCTAACAATGAACAAAATATCTATGCTATTGCTATCTGATGCTATCTGCGATTCGCGAGTGAACGGCTCCACCGAGGCGAATTTATACGGCTGGAGCTGCAGGGGGTGGGGCTATACTAATGAGGACCGCGTGACGAAACGCGGTCACATTTAAAACACGCCTAAAAAATCCTGAAATAGAAATATGTTTATACACAGTTTGCTCTATAACTCCAAAATTAATTGAGCTACAATTTTGAGACTTTTTACTCATTTACAAGATTACAATTATGACATTTATAATGTTTATTGAAGAAAATGTTGAAATTCACTTTACACGGTCTTTAAGAGAACAAGCTCAATCCTTTTTGCTGAATCAAACTGATGCTGACAGTGTTTTAATGCACTGCTAGATCATCTGTTTTATCAGCCATCTTTATACAATAATGTTTTCTTCTCATTTACAAACTGCTTATTTAAACATTTTAGGCATATGGCAATACTGCATACTGTCACTATGACTATTACATCTCCATGTGTAAAGTAAGAAAGTATATTCCCAAAGAGAGACCTTATCAAACTGCTGTCAGGTCCATACAGGCCAACCTTGCAACATTAAGCAATGGAAACCCTGAGGTAAGGACAGTTAAAAGTGATGTTGTAGATGTACAACTATTGATTGTTTTTTGTTGCCTCTATTGCCTCATCTCCTAAAAACCATCTAGCATGGGTAGAAAAGTTTGAGTGAAAGAGGGCCTAAGAGGACAAGCAATCCTGTTCCACTTAATGGGGGAGCCATGGCTACCTTAAAGCTGTGCTCCAGCATACCAACAACGAGGGGTTCCATGGTAGTCAGTCAATACTGCCTGCTCTCCCAGGAGACAGGAAACACAAAACGCCTGGCTACCATTGATTGCATGGTCTCACACATGAATTATGCCTTCTTCTTTTTTACTTATTTCAAGTGAGAAAAATAATGAATTCCTTCAACTGCAAACAACAAGCACTAAGTGATCCAAAACCTCTGGATGATGACACACAGGAGGCTGTCAGAGCCTGCAATTTGGTATTGTCATACTAAGATGTGGCACACTATCTGAGCTGCATTCCTGAAATAATGTTCAGTCATGGACACTTGGGATTTAATCTATTGTAAAATGACACCAAAAGAAGCAGTTAAATAATCTATGAAGATTCTATCCAGATGACCTGATTTAACTTTTTTCTGATTTACTTTCCTGGATGACTGAGCTTGCATCAGGACTTTTTTGTATATGGTAGAGTTTGTGCAGATGTTGAGAAAGTGATGAACATGTGTAATTATTTCCCAAAGGGCAGAGGGGAGTTTGTCCATGCTTGACAGCTGGGTGATGTATCGAATATACTCGATGTATCACAATTTTTTCAATTTACGATGGATAAAATGGCTCTATCACAAGTTCACAAACATTGAGTATAAATTGACATTCCAATAATAAGCTTTATGCACCTAATTCACCAAGTGTTGTTTATCTGACATGCTACAAATGCATCACTAATCCTTGCCCCCTCCCAACCTGAAAATTTTCTGCCTGACACGCTGCTCGGAGCATGCGCATAGACTTTGAGATAGGAAAAAAATATGGCGACAGTGGGCGTTTCAGGTGAGGGAGAATGAAACAGTAACTGAAAAGAAGTCCAATGAACTAGATCCAAAGAGAAACAGCACTGGATCAATAATCGGGCAGTGGTTTGGATTTTATAAGGAGGATGTCAAACAAAATAAGCAAATTACTTAAAGGTTTGTTTGTTATTGCTATGCTAACTTGAACACCAAGAAGCATTTTTTTATTTAAGATACTTGAAACAGGACAGAACTCAAAAGACAATAGTTACAAAAAATGACAGCTATTGTGTCAATAATTTAGGTTATTTTCTAGACTGCTAGGCAATGGTTGGTATAATGTTCACTTACTTTGGAGTTACTTTATCATTATAATTTTTATATGTTTCATGACTGTTATACAGGGCAAACAACTCCACTTCCGTTTTAGAAAACAGTCAATTACACT
>JBBPBX010006666.1:35700-67778 GCA_038048925.1 Garcialebias charrua
GTTTTTCTGCAACAAAGTTAGGTTATTTTATTGTATTAAAAGTCAAGTTAATTAATAATAATAATAATAATTTGTCACATGTGTATGTTTCCCATACTTGACAGACGAAATTGGTCTTCTGCCTTTAACCCAACCACCACCAGGTGGTGCAGCGAGCAGCGTAGTCGCGCTCGGGGAGCTGGAGAATTAGATGTGCACTCATAGACACCCCAAGGTATGTAGTGGCCGGGGCGCGAACCCGCGTCCTTCGGGTCCCAAGTCAAAAGCCCTGCCACTAGACCATCTTGGCTCCTACACTGGTACAGTAAAACAAATCTGACCTGCTGATCTCATGAGATGTCACATGGTTTGAGTTTCTTTTTTTAAAGGCTGTAGATTTATGTTAAAAATGGCTAAACGAAAAAGACAGCAGACTTTTTGTTTGTTTGTTTTTATTAAATGTCACATTTTTAAGAAATGTCCATTCTTACAGAATTCCATGAAGGAATCCAGTATTTCCAATATTCACAGGCTATTGAATCTCACAGGCTATTCAGAATCTATTGAATCTTAACATTCCAATAGATGCTACTGTGTATGGGGGAGTGGTGGTGCAGAGGGTAGAGAAGGTGGGCCTATGATCGAAAAGTCGCTGGGTCAACTCCCCTTAACACCCACCATCTGATCCCCCAGGCACCCTATGGCAGCTCACTGCTCCACACAGAGGGCTGTGGTAGCTTGGTGGTTTGTGGTTGTGTCAGGAAAGGCATCCTGCGTAATAATAATTACCATGTCTTCATGGAAGTCAGTTCAATGGGGCGACCCCTGAGGAAGGGAGCAGCCAAAAGAAGAAGAAAAAATCGATGCTACTGCATCTGGAGTGTCATCATTAGCATACGGACACATCCATCTTGCACGTGTGACCAAAGTCCTATAGCAAGAGCACCGCTGAGGGATCAGCTCAACTGGGAGCGTGCAAAGCCTGTTTAAGTATCTTCCGGTGTGACTCACTCTTCCTATCAAACAAAATTAACACTAAGACCTTTATTTATATGCACAAAATTATAGCAAATGTCTGACCCCATTTAACTTGGATTATTTTTACCTTAAAATGCACAGTGTTCTCTCTGAACATGTCACTTTCAAATGTTTATCTGAGTTAATCATTAAGATGTGCAAAATTCAATTCCACAAAAGACAGCAGTACAAGTGTTTGCTACTTATTTAGATGTGATAAACCTGTTTATATCTGAAATCACATTACATAATCGTATTGTGAAAATGTAAGTTCAAAAATTATCAAATATCAAACAAAAATTGAAATAAATAGCTACATTACTTAAAATTTAAATATAACTTTATTGAATAAAATACTCTTTTTTGGATAGAAATCTGACAGTCTGACAAATAAAAAAAGTCAATTTCAAATTATTATGTGCTGTGCAAAGTACTACCTGTGTCAAAACCTTTAAAATATCACCTTTTTAAATAAAACAAAGTTCTATAAAGGCAAAAACACCCTTTCAGTGTCAAGCATGAGGTTTATCACTATATTTGCATTCTGATGATGGTTTATGGTTGAAAATTTGAAATTTATAATACTACAGTACTATAGTCTCATTAACATCTCTCCAGTGGTTAATGAGATATTTTTCTAACCGGCACATTTGGTTATAACAGTTAATGGCAGGTTCCGGGTTGATGGAAACACGCTGCCTACTCACAGCGATTATAACGCTGATAACGTAATGTTAAACATGCTAGTAGGTAGTAGGTTACCTATTCTCCGCTACGAATGGGGATGATAACAGTTGATAACGCCCATTCTATGGACTGACAACATCCGAACCCGCTGATTGTGCATGGCATCTGTTTTAAAACCAGCGCGGGTGGCACAATCTTATAGAGCGCAGATTATATGTCAGTAATGACTCGTAGCTACTAACACATTCAATTTTAGCTCAATATCTGTACAATTAGCTGAGTTACAACTATTTTAGTGTTTGCTTAAGTGGGTTAGCCGTCTAGAATTGGGACTCCAGAGGTTAAGCAGTCGTGCATTTAAATTATTATTTTCTGAAAGTGTCAAGAAAACATGTTCAGGAGTTCAGGAGATATTTTGCTTACACTACAGTCAAACTATCACACACAGACGAGAACAGACAAAAACATTATTGCCTTTGCAGCGAATGATAATAATTAACACGTGGAGGAGAAGAAGGCACATCTTATGACAGGGAGTGCACACCTCCTTGTCAGTCAAAAGCTCACTCTATATTCAGCTATGTGACCCCTACAAGCCCTATGATCCTGAATCTCCAGTTACAGGAAGGGAATGTGTCAGAGCTCACTGGGTCTCCATGCTTTGGTCTGACTCGTGCTGTTACTGTACAGTGTTGGTATACAGTAATCCAGCATGCACTCCAACAATTCAAACAAGCCCATTACAACTCGTACTGACTGCTGACTCGGGGATAGCAGGTCGGAAAGACATGTTCAGACTTGCATTACACTAGATTTACAACTAAATGTAGAGTTTGCACTTTATTTCTGTGAATAAGCTGCAGGGGTTTAGATAAACACTGGTAAGTTGCAACAAATGGAAAGCATTAGGGCTGAGAGTGAGGCTGCAGCTGCAGGGTGAGGCATGTCACATCACTCCGAGACTTCATAAGCCGAGCCGACACGAATCAGAACCGCTCAGGACGGGTCAGCAGAACTTTTGAATCAACTCCCCTTGTGAAAACAGAGACAGGGTTCACACAAAGAGGTGAGACATTCCCGCACAAAGAAATTAAGACTCTAAAATAAAAGGATAAAACAACGCGAGGACCAGTTAGAAAGCAGCTGCGGGATAATGAAGCAGATGTGCACGCTCGTTAGTTTCCACCTGACCGGTGTTTTGTTAGCCTATAGCTTAGCAGTCTGGCTCGGCTTTGCCCGAACAAGCAGTCGGTTTCAGCACTGCTCGCTGGATAGCAGTGGTCCAGAGAGCCCTTCAGAGAGCTGAGATTTTATCCAACCTGTAAAATAATAATAATAATTATTATTATTATAGTCCAGCTAAGGATATAAACGCCGTGTGTGCCATCTTGTTGTGGAATAGTAGGGGATTTATTTAGCAGTTGTGAATTGAGAACCTCGCCTAGGCTAATGTTAGCAGTCGGTGCAGTGAGTGATGCTATCAGGGCTGCTAGCAAGAGAAACCTCGGAGCTCCCTCCTCTCTCAGCTGGACTACTACGTACCTTCAAATGTTGGATATGACGCCTCTCAGGTCCACAAACTGTGCGCAGCTCCCTCTCTCACCGAGTACTCCCAAAAAAAATGGTGTCCCGTTCAGTAAAAACACCCGGAGAGTGAGAATCCGGACGCTTTCCTTTCCAATCTTGTGGTGCTGAATCTGAGGCTGCACGCTTTTGTCGGTGTGTCGGATGTGTCTCCTCCTCCCACGGTCCCTGTGAAATAATGACCCCTCCCAGTTCTCCAACCGCAGCAGCGCAACAGGCAGGTGCAGACGATGGTGCGCCAGTAGAGAGCCTTGCCGTGCAGTGGGGCTGTGCGCTCCGCTCCGGGGTCGTCAAATCAGAGGAGGCGCCCTCGTTGACGCATGCGCAGTTCGGGGAGTGAGGAGCAGACGGACTTCTGAGCTCTGCCTCATGTTTCAAAGCTGGATGAGAAACATCAACATGTCATGGCGTGATAACAGTAAATCACAGGAAAACTATTGTTTTATTTTGTATATTGAGAAGGCTGTTACAGACAGCTGTGTTAATAAAATATTATAGATACCACACTTTAAGACTTGAGTAGGCTACATCTTCATAAATTAGCATAACTTAATCAAAATGTCACAACCTATTGTGACAAATTGTCCTATAGAATAAATAACTGAACAGACTTAAATATGCAAACATTTACAATGTATTCATAAGTTGCTTGTATGCATTTAAATGCTTTAAGCAGGGGTGTCCATCTCTGGTCCTTGAGGGGTGCCACTGCCCTGCAAGTTTTAGTGAGCAGTTCAGCGTTTCTGGTCTACCCTTTATTGTTTAGTTTTTTCTAAGAGCCAAAATAATAAATAAATTGAGGAAAATCCTACAAATTCACAAACGGTGCAAATAAACTTTGCACTTGTTTCACTTTTTTAGTGTGTGGCAATAAAACATTTTTCACCTGAGGAGCTGTAAATCTTCTGCATATGGTCAATATCTTCATCACAGAAATTCCTCCGTGCTATAATGTATGTGAATGTTTCTGTTCAGTGCCCTGGGAGGACTTCTGTTGTGATTTGGCACTATATAAATAAACTGAATTGAATTGAAACAAGTGGATGCTAAGTCGGGCAGCACTGTGGCACAACTGGTGGAGCTGCTGCCTCTCAGCAAGCAGATTACCCTGGTTCAAATCCCAGTCCAGGGTCCCTTGGGTGGAGTTTGCATGTTCTCGCTGTGCATGCATGGGTTTTCTCTGAGTACTCCGGTTTCCTCCCACATACCAAAAACATGCATGTTAGGCCGATTGGCAACTCTAAATTGTCCATAGGTGTGAGTGAGAAAGTGAATGGTTTTTCATCTCGTTTGTCTTTGTGTGTCCCTGTGATGGACTTGCGACCCATCCAGGGAGTACCCCACCCCTCGCACAGTGATTGCTGGACATGGGCACCGGCAACCCCCATGGTCCAAAAAGGAAGAAGCAGGTAAAAGATAAAGGATGGATGGATGCTAAGTCACTTGCTGTAAAACAAATTGTTTATTCATTTTGCAGTCAAGAAAACCACTCTTAACAAGTAAATATAAATGTGAGACTCAGTTTATTGATATTTATTACATACAGAAAATGGAATAGACTTTTTTTTAATTGGGACCTTAAGACTTGAGATCATGTTGTGGTGCTAAGCGGACGTGCGGTGAAGCCCTCTCCAATTTTCCTTCTACAAAACTAAATTAACAACCTATACTAACTTGCTTCGCGTTTTCTTCAGTCAACTGTACTAGTTATCGCTGACCAGATGGCACCAAAGAATGCAAAACCAACTTCTAAAAATGCTTTGATAACGTCTATGTTGAGCCCAACACAACAGTCCGGGAATAGCAGGCTAGCATTGCCTACAGCGATGGTGCAGCTTCTCCTCCAGTTGGCGGTGGCGCTTCGGATAAGTCTCCCATTAACAACAAATCCACAAACACAGATGGGGATGGTCTGGCGGCCATGGAAACAGGTAGCACCAACGACCTCATGGCGGCTATTAACTCGTTGAAAGACGACTTTGTGATGAAATTTGATAGCCTGCTAACTGCTATCCAGGGGGTGCAATCGGATATAGAAATTGTTGCCGCACGTGTTACACAAGCTGAGGATAGAATTTGTGCTAACAAGGATATTGTTGTTTCCTTGCAAGCCAACATCACTGCTATGAAAACTGCTATTGATGCTCTGCAACTAAAGATAGACGACCTGGAAAACCGTAGTTGCTACTCCAACCTACGTCTTATTTGTCTCCCCGAGGGGACTGAAGGTTCTGACATGTGTGCTTTTATGGAGAAGTGCTTGCCTGAAGTGCTTGGTGCAGAAACGTTCCCGGTCCCGCTGATCATAGAGAGGGCACACAGAGTCGGGAGGGCTGACGCTGCGGGGTCACGGTCCAGAGCGGTGGTCATGAAGCTGCTGAACTATGTTGATAAAGTCCGGATCATGAAGGCTGCCAGGGCGAGGGGAGAGATACGCTTGAAGAATAAAAGAGTCATGTTCTTCCCGGACGTCTATATATATTCGATCAAGTAAAGAAGGATCTAGCTTCTATTTCCTTGGAGTTACCAGAGCTGCGCTATGGTGTTGGTCACCCTGCCATACTTTTGGTGACATACATGAAGAAACGTCACATTTTTGACAAAGCAGCAGAAGCGGAGTCCTTCATCCAGCATCGTAAGAGGGAGCAAGGTCTGGATACGATCCAGGTAGAGGTACAATAAAGGAGAACTGATCTGTGGAATATCTCTTTTAATTTTATAGCTGCTTTGTTGTGGAGCAGCAAATCAAAATACAGTATGTGACACTGACTAATCATCTCTCATTATGTATGCAAATATGATCACATATCGCTAAGTGCATTTGCAAAATCATATATTTTCAGTTCTTTGGCTTGATGGTTTATATGGGTTATTACTAATGTGTCTCCATTTTATGTTTAATACACATGGTTAATATACAACATGGTTAGGGTAACCAAGGTTAATAGTACATGCAAGTTTGTATTTATTTTTACTATAGTTTAATTGTTGTTATTTCTATCACTGTTTATATGGGGGCTGCGGTTTGATGGTGTTTGTCTCAGATGCTGTTCCTCGCCATCTTGAGTGCCAGGGTGGTCCAGCAGGGCTTCATGGCCAAGCTTTGGCGGCTCCTTGGGAAGTGTTGTCAGTGGGTTGGGTGGGCGCACTTCGTTTGGGGATTTATGCTCTATTGTTGGATTGTTGTTTGTTTTGTTTACACTTTTTTCTCTTTTTTCATCACGTTTTCCCTCTGCAGCTTACTCTTAAATGCATATAACGTAACTGAAATGATTTTTTTTTTCCTTTGATGGCATCTGACCTTCAGTTTACCTCTTGGAATGTAAGAGGTCCAAACCAGACCAAAAAACATGCTTGTTAGGCTGATTGGTGACTCTAAATTGACCCTAGGTGTGAGTGTGAGAGTGGATGGTTGTTTGGTGTGAGTGAGACAGGTCCCTCTTGTAAATGAGTCCCCGTGACTCAACGAGGCTAGCCTGTATAAATAAAGGTTGAATGAATGAAAAAAATAAAAAATAAACTTGTCAAACTGAGGCAGGTGAAGAAAAGGATTCAACAATTAAAAGCTAAGATAGTTTTCCTCCAGGAGACTCATTTAACCCCGATGATGTTAGTAGAGTGAGGAGAAGATCGCATGGTCGGTTTTTTTCTACTTACTTCAGCTTACACTCGAGGGGCGAAATTACACTAATCCACAGTTCGGTGCCATTCCAGCTCATCAAAGTAACTGAGGATCAATATGGCAGATATCTAATCGTACAATGTGTGATTCTGTCGGTGAAACTAAATTTGGTTCATGTTAATGGGGCAAATAATGATAACCCTTCTTTCTTTGGACACCTGTTTCTATCTGTAGCGTCGCTTCCTGGAGGGTACATCATTGGAGGTGATTTTAAATGTATGCTCATACCAATGTTAGATAGATCTACAGGCAAAGACATCTCTCATGCTCAAACAAGGAAATAATTACTTAACTTTATGAAAGATCTCAATTTGGTTGATATATGGAGAAATATGCATCCTAATTAGTCATCTTTCTCATGCTATTCTAGTACTTGTCACACATTTTCAAGAATCGGTTACTATTTAGTCTCAGTCCCACACATTACAACTAGTTGGTATGATAGTATAGTAATATCTGATCATGCTCTGATCTCATTCTACCTTAAGGTTCCTAATCTTTTCTTTCCACCAATGTGGCGTTTACAATCAATTTGGCTTAGGGACCCAGATTTCATACAATTTATTGGAACAAAAATAGATATGTATTTTTTATTGAACACTCACCAAACCTCAGCAACTGTGGGATGGGAGGCCTTTAAGACATTTTTAAGAAGCCAAATGATCCGTTTTACCAGCTTCAAGCATAAAATTAATAAACAAGAATTGAAACAACTTGAAAAATCTATTAAAAGCATAGAAATACAACTATTTCATAAATATTCAACCCAACTAAATACAGAACTTCTTAGGTTAAGAGCTAAATACAACATGCTATCTACAAATAAAGCAATTAAAAGTTTAATGAAACTGAAACAATCGTATTTTGAACAAGGTGAAAAGGCCAGTAAGCTGTTGGCTTGTCGTGTCAAACAGGAACAATCAGATAAAGCAATAAACTCAATTCAAACAGCTGAGGGGGAGTAAACATCTGACCCAAAAGAAATAAACAACACATTTTCAAAATTTTACTACAAATTGTATAGCTCAGACTACTCAGACCTAGTTCCCCAGGCACAAGCTGATTTCTTGGATTAATTAGAATTTACTCCCCTAGATAACAAATTCCTAAAATCAATTGATTTTGAGATTACAGTTATGCACAATTATTGTCTGAGGCTATATCAAGTATGAAAGGGGGGAAGAGCCCGTGGCCTGATGAAATTCCAATTGAAATATATAACATTTTTCAATCCAAACTGATACCTCCAATGCTCGACATGTATCAAGAAGCCTTTAAAAAAGGGTCTCTCCCTCCTTCACTTAATACAGCTATCATTTCCCTACTTCTGAAGCCAGATAAACCTGCAACTCAATGTGGCTCATATAGGCCAATTTCTCTTATTAATAATGATGAATATTGTGTAAGGTGTTAGCTAGGAAGTTGGAGCCACTTATACCCATGATGGTCCACCCTGATCAAAATGGTTTTGTACAGGGAAGACGGGGTTTTCATAACATCAGAAGGGTGTTTAATGTAATTTTTGAGAAATCTGAAGTCCCAGACAATGCTATCCTGTCACTGGAGGCAGAGAAGGCCTTTGACATGATAGAATGGCAATATATGTTCGCTGTTATTGATTGCTTCGGTATAGGAGGGAAATTTCTTAGCTGGGAAAAGTTTTGTTTCTTTCCTTTTATAGATGGCCTCCCTTCTCACCTTACAGCCATCCTCTTCACACCATTATGATTTTTTAATAGGATAGAAAGAAAGGAAAGAAGGAAAGTAAGACCACAAAATATAATAAACATAAACAAAGAGAGAACAATGCAAACACACCCGACCGCTGTCCGCTGGGGGATGTCTGCCGGTGGCTGCATGTGGGCCCTCGGGTGGTCTGTGGCGGCAGTCATGGGTCACTGGTTGGTGGCCTGGCTATGCTGTGGTGGGTCCGGGGTGGATGCCGGGGGCTTGGGGTTTTGGGGGAGTGACATCCCCGGTCATGGGCTTGGTGGGGGTCGGGGATCTTGGGCTCTGGAGGGCGGGTTGCCAGGCTTTGTGCTGGCTTGCGCTCTGGGCGGGGGGCCCTCGGCTCGCTGGTGGGTTGTGGGTTTGTGGGCTGGGGGGTTGGGTGTCTGGGAGGGTGACCGGTGGCCCGTGGGAGGGGGAAGGTTGACCCAGCCTGGGTGTCTAGTGTGCTATGTGTTCTGAGAGTTGTTACTATGAAGGATGGGTGTAGTATTTCTTCTGGGGTGGGGACTGGGTGGATGTCCTTGGTGATGGCCTGGGACTGTGCGTGGCCGGCCGGCTGGCCCATTTCTATGGTGGGGTCCCACTCCCGGTGCTTCCTGGCTCTGTCAGTGGTTGGGCGGGCGCTCTTGGCCGGATCATCCATGTGGGATTTGGCGACCTCTTGGGTGGCGGGTTGACTACGGTTCATGGGGTATTGATGGCCCTGGGGTGTGTGGGCTGTTGGTCCTGCTGCTGGCGGCTTTCGTGGCCCTGTCCATCTCTGGTCTGGAGCTCAATGGGCCTGGTGGTCGGAGAGGTGTCTTGGCCTTGCTTCTTGGGTGGACCTTGGGGAACTGGGGGGGCCTGGTGGGTCAGCGGGGGAGCTGACTCTCTGCGGGAGCATTTGATCCTGCAGTTATTTTTCTCCCATTCCCTCACTGCGCACCTCCACCCTCTTCATTTTCAAATTTCATACATGTAGGGATTTTGGGACTCGGGTATGCTACAACAATTTTACATCTCTGTTGTCCAGAGCCACCTGGGACTCAATTTTATTATACACCTTAGACATTCACTCATAACATCCTCATGACATTCACATATAGGAACTAGGGGTGGGCACTATGACTATGGGTGGCGGGATGACACTACTCTTGCCCCTTGAGTCTGTGCTCACTTCCAAAGATGCATTTAGCCAGTAAGGGTTTGGATAAGAGTTGGGATGGAGGGGAAACTGGCATCATGCCAGCCTATGCTCCTTCTTCTTTCTCTTTTTTTTAAATTGCACTTTACTACAACACACATCAACAGCACATCTGTGTGTGTGTGTGTGTGTGGGAGGGGGGTGTCGGGGTCTTGTGTTTTTCTATTTTAATTCTTGCTACTCCCTGGTTTCCTGGCTGCCATTCCGGAGATGGGGTTGGGTAGAAGGGCAGGCCTTGGGGTATTGTCCTGGACTATGGGGGGTTCGTGGCCTGGGGGTTTGTCATGGGCGGGACTGGCGCTACGCCTTCCCTAGGGTTGTTTGGACTCGAGTGTCCTGTCCTGTCGGCTGGGCGCGGGTTGGGCCGGATCTTGGATGTCGGCTCCTCTCCGCTCCAGAATGAATGGGCCTGCCTCCTGGGTTTGGGCGTGGGCTGCCCCATGTAAGGGGCAGGTACATGTCTTGGACCTGGGGAGTATAGAGTGCGTATCGGGAATATGAATGGAATGTGTCGTAATTGTATGTCTTTGAGTGAGTGAGGGTGAGAAGGAGGGTGGGTCTGTGTGATTGTGTCTGTGTATGAATGACTACAGTATTTGTCAGGCCGGGACTTATACTGCCCCTCTTAGATATAGCTGGGGCTGCTTGGTGTCGCGCCCCTACCACGTGGCCTCCTAATGGGGTATGCCTTTGCTTGCCGGCTCGCTTGGGGCCCTCGGTGTCAGGGGTGGGGTGCTTAGGCGTGTGTCGCTCGACCTGGTAACTGCCTGGTAGGGCTCGTGTCCTCTGGTCCTGTTGGGCCTGGGCCTGAGGGGTGTGCGTCCTCAGTGCCCGGGCCTTGGTGCCTAGTCCTGAGGTTAAATCAGTGCAGCGGTTTCTGGCGGGGACCTGTTGGTATGTCGCTGTTGGCCCCGGGAGGCCATTGTGTGTGGTCACTGGTGGGGCTCTTCCGGTTCTCGCCTATGGTCGGATCTGGGGGGTGGGCGAGTGGTTCATCCTGTTTGGGTGGCCCTGGGAGCTCCGTGCTTGGGGTCCCTCGTGGGGTCTTAGGATCTGGTCCCCTCTCTGCCTGTCTCGGGTCTTGGGGGTCGGGTCTCTGATACTTCGCGGTCACTATTAAATGTTCTATAAGAGAAGCCTCATACACTATGTATGCTCACAACCACACACAAATAGATGCAGGGATGCACATGCAGGTATCATATGTATATATGTAGATGTGCATGCAACTGCATATGCATGTATATGTATGTATGTATGTATGTATGTATGTATGTATGTATGTATGTATGTATGTATGTATGTATGTATGTATGTATGTATGTATGTATGTATGTATGTATGTATGTATGTATGTATGTATGTATGTATGTATGTATGTATGTATGTATGTATGTATGTATGTGTAGTGATACAGCACCTCATGTCCGTTACTGGATTTAAACCTCTTCACATCTCTCTGAAACTCTGAGGCTGCGTCTCAATTCAGGGGCTGCGTCCTCATGAGGACCCAACCTAGCTGGGCCGAGTAGGCCACGCACACACAAGACCGGGTGGGCTGAGCAAAACTGCTGAAATGGGACGGCCTAGCCTTCAGGTTTGCCGGCCTTGAAGTGGGTGGGGCGTTCTCTTGAAGTGGGTGGGAAGTTCTTGTGTGCGCGCTTGGTGTGTGTGGAAAGAGAAGGGACGCCGCTAAAATATACAGTATTAGTTAGCTGAATACATGTATATATATTAGTGTTTCTGAGTTTACTGTTTGTTAAGAACTGATTACAAATCAGCTTATAAGGGGCGATCTGTTAAAACCCAGAGTGGACCTATGAAATGCAAGTTGTCCAGTAGCTCAATTGGTTAATCAACCTGCGGTTGGCGCAGAGATACTTTTCTCGAAGCTGGTTCGAATCTCACTCGGTACGGTTAAAACTTATTTTACGTTTGTCTTTTATTGGATAAAAAAATGAGGACTGAGATTAAAAGGAAGGAGTTTGTGAAACTCCTTTTTTTTATCCAATAAAAGACAAACGTAAAATAAGTTTTAACCGTACCGAGTGAGATTCGAACCAGCTTCGAGAAAAGTATCTCTGCGCCAACCGCAGGTTGATTAACCAATTGAGCTACTGGACAACTTGCATTTTGTAGGTCCACTCTGGGTTTTAAAAGATTGCCCCTCAGAAAATCCTTGCTACGCACGTGTAAAATAATCTGATTTGTAATCAGTTCTTCAAAAACAGTCAGAAACACTAATATACTATATATTCAGCTAACACATTTTTTTTAGTCATTTCTGTAGTAAAATTTTAATGAGATATATTCGAGCTGAGGTTGTTTGAGATGACTAAATAAAGGTTGAATGAATATTCGCGCTGAGGTTGTTGTCAGAACGAGCTGATGACTCAACAACACGCAGCAGCCCCGACCCTGCACGCAGAAAGTCCCACCCCCCCGCGAAATCTCTGCTGGCGCTATGAATTCTGGGATAGCCTCCGTCTTGAAGGTTCCACGATGCATCCTTCGATTTCGGCAGGAAGTAGGCTGCATTCCTCGGCCGCATGAGGAGGAGTCTTCGAATTGGGACAGTCCTCCGCGCGGGGCAATGACGTATGCGGCCGACAAATGCGCACTCATGAGGATGCAGCCCCTGAATTGAGACACAGCCCGAGTGTTATACTTTTCTTGAGCTCTAAAGGAGACAAGTGGACACTATTTTTGTTACATTTATTTTTGAATTAACAAACACAAATCACTCAGAAATAGACTTCCTTTTAATTTGTGTTAATTCAGAACTGATCAACAGTATGCTTTTGTCATTTAATGATGATTTGTTATTTGCATGAGTTTGACCCTTCTGCTGGTTTATTCTTCAGTACGATGGTGCTGTAAAATCTATGGTACAGTTCAGGGTAAACTCTTAAGTGAACTTCTCTGTTTTGTCTATCAAGCTAGACATAACATTTCACTTTGCTGGCTAGTCCATCTGGCCAGTTCTCTAAACAGTTTTCCTGCTGTCCTTCAGAGATCTTCCGACTATGGGAACTGAAAAATCCCTCCTTTACTTTCTAAAACAGCCAATAACCATTCAGGAAGTGGGCAGACTCCGCCCTCCATATAAAACTCTTACTTCCCGTTTTGGCTTGAGTGTGAAAGGGAGAACTAAACTGAACAACTTGGTTCTTCTCTGGAAACTGGTTTGAACGTTCTGGTCAAATGTCAATTAGACCTACGTTATCAGCCAGGGTTACGGCACAGCTTAGCTGTAACTCACTCATTCCTGTTCTGAAAGAATTTGTTTTTTGAAAGTTTTATTTTGAAACCCAGTTAGGACGTTGGCCTGGTTCCTGTCGGGAAAGGCACTCTTGCTCGTATCGTTGAATCAGCTATACACGCGCTGAAGTGCAACTGGACGTCTACTGGACAACACAGTCTGTTAAGTGTCCACAACTTCTCAGTTCTTATTTCCAAGAGACGTGCTCGTCACCAGGTAAAGAGTCGTAGATTGTATGCTGAACGTGCGGGGAGTCCAGCCGGACTCGTTTGGGAAAAGTGTCACCCTGTTACATTTCAAAATAATTAACTTCTGCAAAACTTAGCTTTCATTCCATTTCTTCCTCCTTATTCTTATTTTTCCAAAGCCAGTAAACTTTTAAGTAAATGTGTCAGCAGGAAGTTAGACTTTAACTTGTCTGTTTGTTTCAATTTGAATTCTTGTCTACAGTAGTTATTAAATCAGAACTAATCTCGATACAAATGTTTAATGTACTTTTATGATTTTCTCAATAAAAGGTTCATCTAATGGTGGATCAACATAAGTTGACGTCTCTCGTGAAATTACATTTTGTCTAGTCACATTTAAGCAATTTAATCTGGAAAAAGGGTGAACTCGTGAATATTGATGATAGATTTGTGTAGATTTTATCTGCTCAAATCTTTCATCTGGAATATTGTACTAATCAGCAAACTGACTAGTATTATATCCCTTACAAGTGATGGCACTGCACAATGTTTAATTACATATTGGTGCCCTTATAAGTGTTTAATTACATATTGGTGGCTCGTCCGATTCTCTGAACGGTTGTTAAATTGTATTTTTGTAACGGTTGTTGGCATAGTTATTATCCTTGTTTTTGGACTTATAAAGATAATTCACACTGGAAGTGTCTGGGAATTGCTATTGTTGCATTGTCTGGTTCATTTCACGTTGGAATTATTTTTGTTTCAATTTTGAACATCTGTTTGAAGTTGTTGGTGATGAATTTTGTCTGTGTCTGTGAGACGTTTTCATAATGTGTCGCACAATGCATGCATTTTTCCTTGTTGTGACCGCCGTGTCACCCTTCCGCCACTCTTCTTATCTTATTACATCTGCGGTTTACTGTGGTGTGCTGTTTTCACATTGTCGGGCTGCTCCGGTGTACTATTTCTGTTTACAACGTGGGTTCTTTGTGGTTCGGAGAGTCCGCTCTCAGCTGCATTTGGACCGGACTATAAGTTGGTTCCGACTTCGGTTCTGACGAGAGTCCGTTGTTTTAAACAGTTAGAAGTGCTGTCTTCCTCAGGGAGGCGCGGGGGCTTGCCTTTATGTGTTTTGGTACATTAAACAGATTTTTTTCTGTGGTGTTTTGAGCGTTTATTTTGTGAAAAAGTGTCCAGAACTTTGGTGCAAGCTAAGTTAGCATTCTCGGAGCTGAGGCTGCATAAAGCGCTGTGATTGGTCCATTGTGTGTCGTGTTCAATATCGTTGGTTCTGGTAGACTCCTGGGGCCTCATGTACAAAGACTTGCGTGGATTTCTTACTGAAAAGTGACGTACGGTCAAATCCAGAAAAGTGTCTACGCACAAAAAAATCCAGATTTATCAAACTGTGCGTACACCGGTATCCACGCACATTCCTTTTGTACATCACAATCAACGTGGAATTGAGCGCACATGAGAGAGTGGCCGACTCCGCCTTTGACACGCCTCCGTATAAATATGCAAAGTCATTTAAATATGCCATGCACGACAGGAATGTCGTCTCTGCTCCATTGCAAATCATGTCGGAACGTGGAAAAAAGAGGAACTTCACGGACTGTGAACAGGAATCACTTCTGAGTGAGGCAGAGAAGCACGGAAAAAGGCTTTATTTGGCACGCTCAGCGCAAAACAAACCATCCACTTTTAAATAAGAAGTTGACCAAGCTGCTCTTACATGCCTGTATAGGTTAGTGGTGAGCGCGCACGCCCTTCGTCCCAAAGGTCGTGAGATCGACTCCCGCATGGTACAACGTTTTTTTTATTTTGTTTATTCCAGATTCAAAGAACACAGGAAAACTATTTAATGAAACAACAAGAAATAGAACAATACATGAAATGAAAGGAAGCAGACGATTTCTTGTTTTGTAATTAGTTTTCATGTGTATTTAAATCTGGAAGGAAAAAAAAAAGAAAAACGTTGTACCATGCGAGATTCGAACTCATGACCTTTGGAACTAAAGGCAAGCACGCTACACACTGACCTAAACGTAGGCATATTGGTACAGCTTGGTTAACTTCTTATTTAAAGAAATCACATCTCATTGTTGTCAATATAGTTGCCACTATTTGGCGCATGCTTTTATATCCACTCATCTAATTGCGTCCATGTGGATGTAATAATCGTTAATCATGTGTGTTTGGTGGGATTAATGATTGTTTTCACATCATGGACACAGTTTCTCAGAATCACCTGTAAGTGTCGCCAAAGGAACAAAGACCACAGAAACGTGCGTACGCCAACAGGGGAGCTTGCGTGGAGGTGCGCAGATATTCACGTTCAGTTCAGTTTTGATACATACGGGGTTTTGCGTGGAAAGTGACGTGCGCACGGTTTTTGTGCGTGCGCACGGTTGATACATGAGGCCCCTGGTCGTCATATTTCATTTGGTTCACACATTTCTGACTGTTTGTCTGTTTTGTTTCGTTTCTATGCATGTAATATCGTCGAAGACTGCTTAACCGCAGTGTTTTGTGATATTTATAAGTGTTAGAACGTTAAAAAGTCCGTTCAAAGCTAGAGTCCGACTGACCTTGAGGTCCTTGAACGTGAATGACGTAGAGAGACGTAAGGTATAGAAGACTACATTACCCATGAGCACTTGGGTTAAGAACTACATGTTTTGTCTTTGCTGTGTTTAGTCGGTTACGCTGAAAGTGGTGACGCATGCAGGGTGGGACGGCCCACTCCTCATCAGTTTTTCACTTCAGTTACCAGACCTGACGAGCTTCACGCTTGCTTATCCGTTAATATCTTTGAAAACCTGTTTAATCGCTGTGTTTTTGAGATTTTAAATGGTGTTTTAACGTAGTTGGTGTAAGACTACCGAACGCCATGTGACCAGGTCACGTGACACCGGGAGCTACAACTGGTTTATGGGACCGACAATTTTCTTTTAAACAAAGTTTAAAAATCATAGTACCTGTTCCAAACGATGTTCGTCACATTGAGTCGTCTGTTGTAAGACCAGGGTTCTAGAGATTGTCACGTAAAGGCTCTAGATCTTTCTGTAAGGTGCTTTTAATCCGTTTGTTGGATGTTTTGTACACTAACGGCTAAGCTACGGCTACGCTCACGTGTGACTACAGCATCTCTATAGCGGTCAGTAATAGAAATTGCAGTCGCTGTGATATGATATGCTCTGCTGCCATCTGCTGGTTACTTCCGGTAATTTTTTCGACATTTCAGCTTTCCTGTTTTTAAATAGAGTACAGTTTGAAATGTTGAACACACAGCATCCTTTAATTTGATTTTCACATAAAATCAAATATTAATAGCAGAACAGTTACACAGAATTAATGCAGACATGTCTGCATTGTGATAAAAATTAACACTTTTATCGTAATTCTGTGCACACAAGCTTTCCAGTTTATTTTAAAGAGAAAGTTTAAAATAACAAACATGAAGCATCTTTTGTCTTGATTTTCACAGAAAATTAAAACAAAGATAGCAGAACTTGTTTTGAGCTTGTCACAGGTCGACTAATTAATAAAAATCACTGATTTTTATTTGATATAACATCTTGGATGTTTTACTGAGCACATACCCACTCCAGTTTATTTTGGATACAAGTTTATTTGAAATAACAAGCTGGAAGTCCTTGTTCTCTCTTGTTGACTGTCGCATGTACCGTATTTTCCGGTGTATAGGTCGCACCTTTTTATGTTTTTTCCATGGCCTGCGACCTATACACAGGTGCGACCTATATATGGCTTGTTATCACTTTCGGTGAAACAAATGTTTAAATCCAGCTCATTTCACAATTAAGTTCATTTATTAAGGAAAAGTTCAGCTCAGACATATATTTGCTATAATTTTTATCATTAAATAATTGTTTTTAAGTGTTAATCTTCTTAAAAGCCTTGCTATGCGCTCCTGTGGCAGACATTTGCAGCAGAGCTAAACGTAGGTGCGACCTATACACCAGTGCAACCTATCTAGGGATTTTTCCAATCTATTGGTGATAATTGGACAATGCGACCTATACACAGGTGCGACCTATACACCAGAAAATACTGTAATAAGATTCAGTTTCAATGAAACTGCAAAATATCTTTTTAAGGCATGATGAGGGAGCATCCTAGGAAAATTTTACAGTGAATCATTGCTTTTGAATCAGATCACTTTTATAGGCGTTTGTGTGAATAAACAGTAATCAGGCTTGGGTTGGTTAGTAGCTGTTGTTCGAATATAGGTTCTAGATAAAGTTAACACTGCTAAAGGGCATTTTAACTTTACGATTCATTGAGAGGTAATACCTGAGATAAGGTACCTATGAATAATGTGCTTATTCACACGGTGAAACACATGAACCACCGGGCTGATTTTGTTTAATTAACCTAATGCTACATTAATGGTGATGATTTATCTGTACACAGTAAAATAAGAACCATCTTGCTTGATTTTCCACAAATTCATAACAAAGATGGAAGGTACATAAGGTTTTGACACCCCTGCACCTCGTACAGAGGGGGGATCTGTCTCAAAGCGTATTTACTCGGCTGATAAGTTCATCTGGCAAAGAAGAGCTGATGCTTTCGAGCTGCTCAAAGCAAAGCTTGTCTTGATAAGGCAGAAGAGCAAATGTCAAAGAGAACTTCTCAAAAAAGGCCTTGAGTTACAACGTCAGTTTAGACAATCAGGGATGAAACGGTGTGTTGTAAATGCTTGTGATACTCACATGCGAAGCGGGACACTCTCAGGGGTGCGCCTAGGTCAAGAGGTCAAATCCCACTCGCAGAAAATAGAAGAGGTTCCCTCTCCTACAGAGTTCGAGAATAAACAGGATTTTCATAATAACAAACAACGTGATGTTGCTACCAGCTGGAACAGTGATTTAAATCAGGTTAAAGGGAGCTCTACTCCTTGTGAACCTCAGATTGACAAATCTGAGACGAGTAATGAACCACATCAGGTAGATGTTTGCTCTCTGGGAGAACCAAGATGGTTCAGATCGAACCGTAAAGGTTTTGACCTAGGTCTAACTGTGGGTGAAGTTCGAATGAAGTTGATGTATGGGTGCCGATACCCATTGCACAATGGTTGGTCCCAACCGGAACCCCCGTGATGCGGCCCTCTTGCCCCTGCACCTCGAACTGAAAAGTTCGAGACATGCAAAGAGTCACACAAGCTCCAGATTAAGGGCACGACGCCTCCGGGCTCTGAAGAGACTGAGGTAGTAAGTTGTTTGTTAGAAGATTTAAGTGTTACAGAGACTGACCGACAGGGTACAATGAGTGGTGTTAACATTGAGAATAACACAAACAACATTGTCCAACCTGGTGAAGCGATGTGCAGCACTGTCTTTTACAAAGACTCAGAGCAGACTGTTGACAACAAAAACGTCAACATTGCTAAAGATGCTGACAACAAACAAATTGCTGATAGTCAAAAGCATCCTGAAGGTCACGATGCTGACAGCCAACAAGATGCTGACAGTAACAAAGATTACACAGACAGAGTCACACGTGAACGGAAACCTGTGAGAAAACCTAAACAGTTTCTGTGTAACCTTATCAAAAGGGGGGTGGCTATGAAAGCTTACCTGCCAATCACACTGGAAGGGGTCCTCGCGCGAGAAACACTCCTGGATTGTAGTGCAGACGTATCTATCATGTCAGCCAAACTGTTTGAGGAGCTAAGGACCGCCGCTAGTGGTGTTGACAGGCAAATACCCTTCGTGAAATGTGCTATTGAACTGTAGGGACTCACAGAGACGGGAACAAGCCTGACAGCTATAGCCATGGTTCACATGCAGATTGGCAAAATGTCACTATACCACCTGGTATATGTGTCTGAACTGGACGCATTCCCGTTTGTGGTTGGCCAAGATTTTATAAATCGCTTCGACGCGATTATTAATTATGGTGATCAGACAATGTGGGCCACAGTGAGCAATCCACTGCCAATCGAGGTGCCTCCCCAAGGTCAGAACACTGACTGTCTAACAGCGGGTACCGCAGAAGTCACAAGGGCATCCCCAACCAAGAGCACAAGCCCGGTAAGTGAACCTTCATTTACAGGTGAGACAGAGGAGACTCAACAATTGGACCAGACTCTGGCCCATCACAAGAACCTCCTCTTTGAGCTGACACCTTCAGCATTCACTGAACACTACCTGTCACAGGTAGAAGAAGGTGGAGAGGTCCAAGGATCCCACACCAAAGACGCTGTACTGTCCTCTGGGACAGGTAATTCGGCTATCAGCCAAGCTTTTGATGAAACCTTGGTTCAAGGGCATCTGAGCAGAAAATGACAGTCGATCAAACGCTGACAGTCACTTGGACATCATTGTTGCAGATTTCGAGGACCCCTCATCAGACAAAAAGGTTGCAAACTCACATTACCTACCACTGGTTGAAGAAGGTGTGGAGATCCAAGGATCCCACTCCGAATACGCTGTACTGTCCCTTGGGACAGATAAATCGGCAATCTACCAAGCTTTCGATGAAACCTTGGTTCAAGGGCATCTGAGTCCAGAAAATGACAGTCGATCAAACATTGACAGTCACTTGGACATCATTGTTGCAGATTTCGAGGACCCCTCATCAGACAAAAAGGGGGGAAACTCACATTACCTACCACTGGTGGAAGAAGGTGTGGAGATCCAAGGATCCCACGCCGAAGACGTTGCACTGTCCCTTGGGACAGATAAATCGACAATCTACCAAGCTTTCAATGAAACCTTGGTTCAAGAGGATTTGAATCTAGAACTACTCAGAAATGACTTAGTTCTTTCAGACTCTAAGAGCACCTCTTCAGTCATGAAGTGGGATGACACACACAACAACGACAGTGACTTGTCGCAGTCTGACCAGTCAGACACACTTGCGACTGCGCAGACAGTCGTGACGCGCATGACTTACACAGAAGGTGGCAGACGTAGAGGCAAACTTAAGAAGAAACGTTGGCCGAAGCCTAAGAAGAAACGTTGGCCGAAACCTAGAAGGTTCTTGACAAGAAAGTTAATTCTCAATAGTCCAGGTATCAAATCCGCACAAGCCCCCAGAAACCATCTTGGCTACAGCAAACTGGTTGGTCCACTTAAGTTGTTTACTTGGTGGAGTAGCTTCAGTTTGCTTTGGACTACTCTGACTGACGAAGCCCTCTGGAGTGAGGGTGAAACGTTTCTACTAAAAAGAAACTGTCCAGATGAACTGATTGAGAATGAGCGGCTAGAAGGTTCTTGTGTACTGTCTACTCTAAACTGCGCAAACAGCTTAAACTAAACAATGGCATCCTAACTCGTGCCCATGGACGGACGTCCTCACCTGTGTGCGTGGTCCCCCATGACCACAGGGGGGTGTTGTTAGGTCATGCCCTTGACCAGGACAAAGATTTCAATAACCCCACAAACGACAAAGATCTCGCAAACTCACAGACTTCTTGGGAAAATAAGGTCGTCCAAGCACAAGATAGTAAATAAACTAAACAGTTTAAACTATATTAGTTACGAAAATAAACCATTACAACTAGAACTCAAAACACTAATTACTGTGCTCCTGTTTCCTGGAATATCTTGCAAAAAGATCTGAAGCAGTCAACCTTGACCTCTCTAAGGGACATTAAACAACTGTTAAGTTCATGGCAAAAACGAGTGCAGACTTGTTCCTGTTTTTAGTATTTTACATTGCTTTAATGTTGCTTTTTGTTTTGTTTTATATGTCTCTTCTACTTTGTATTTACTTTTCATTTCATATACTTTTTACATGTATGTCTATTTTTGTTTGTACCTCATCTGTTTTTGTTTAAAACGTGTCTCTCGTAAATGAGTCCTAGAGGATCAGTGAGACTAACCTGTATAAATAAAGGTTGAGTTAATAAATTACAGAAGCTAAAGCGTGTTTTCCACTGCAAGACTTACATTTTCAGCTTGAAGATAAGCCAGCGGAAGGTTGCTGAAATCTTGCACACCTTCTCATCAGCTGCCTCCTCACTGACCCTGAAGCAGTAGCAGTGACTTTCAGCTACCTTGGGCAGCGCACTGAATCATGGCCTGGCTACTCCTCTCCTTGTGGTGTATCCTGGTCTAATCAGCCCCCAACCCCCTGGAAAGATAAGTGAACTTGAGTCTGCAGAGCTGACCTGGTGAGGAGCTAAACCTGATGAAGTGAATGCAATTTTCTGTCTATTATGCCATTTTAACTGCTAAAACTTGGTAAATGTAATTTCCTGGCGTGCAGTGGTATTAAATAATTTAATCTGGTCACATTACATATCATCTCTTACCAAATTCCAAAGTAAACTATTTATCAAACAGTTTAAGATTATGTAATTTTATGAGTGTATAAAACCCAAAATAAATTCTGTCCCAATAATTATTTTTGTTTTAAAGAGAATTAACCCTTGATTAATTCTTATTGATTATAAGAAGAAAATAAGCCTTCCAGATGACCAGAGCCAATCCATTAATGGATTTGTACCTGGATTATTGAGCATGAACTTTGGTATTTTGAATCACTTTGGCATTGCTGTCTCAGAGGAGTTTATGGGGGAGAGGGCGGGCCCCGGACGTCATCTTAGCACCAGCAAAATTTGCAAGCCTGCAAAAAAAATTCCACCATGGGAGTGTGCTGTTTGTGGTGGAACTTAGTTTGTGGGTGGCTCCTCAGATTGAAGAAATCCTTCAAAAGAAGGATGAAATGTCTCAGTAAAAAAAAAAAAAAAAAGAAACCGTCCAGATGACCTGACTGAACATTGTTGGATTTGCACCTGGATTGTTGTGCATGAACTTTAATGCCTTATTATCTTAGATTGAACCACCCAGTCTAAGTAACGACTTAACAACTTCTTCAAACTAGTTGAGCAAATTCTTATACTTTGTTGTTTGTGTTTTATATTTCTATTATTGGTCTTCAAAATTTTACTTTCAATTAATTATTTTTTTAATAAAACTTCAAAGATACATTTGGTTTCCTCATTTGGCAAGTATTCATTTATGATATAGAGTTCCCTTTAATAAACTCTTCGGAGAATGAGTTCTGATTATTAAAGGCAGAATAAATAGCTAACCTGTTCTTGGGCGGCCGTGGCGTAGTGGTAATGGCAGTCGTCCCCCGATCGGAAGGTTGGAGGTTCGAATCCCGGTTCCCCACACCATGTGTCGTTGTGTCCCTGGGCAAGACACTTAACCCCGAGTTGCTCCCGGTAGGACTGGAAAGGCGCCTTGCATGGCAGTCTGCCGCTACCGGTGTATGAATGCGTGTATGAATGGGTGGATGGTTGGTATTGTAAAGCGCTTTGGGGCTCCTCACAGGGGGCTAGAAAGCGCTATATAAATAAGCTCCATTTACCATTTACCATTTGGTCAGTAAACTGACATTTTAACAATTGCAAAAATAAAAGTGAGGAGATAGCATCACTTTTACCACAGCTAATTAGCATAAACATGTTAACAAGTTTGCTGCATCCCTAACAGGGTCTTATTCGGATGCATTCCCACCTTTGTTTCATGTTGCTTCTCTTTGTCACAGAAACCTTGACTAACCACAGGATTTATGCAGAGATGTATGCTTTCATCTAAACTGGAAGTCTAATGTTTGTGGTAACATCCTACTTTGATTTCATGTTATATTGGCAGACAAAACAGTCAGCTTTTCTGACATCCATGTGTATTTGCTGTTGAAGCAGCAGGAAAAGTGTTTTCTTTTATCACTTTAGGTAAAATAACACATTTCTTAGTTCACATTTTGCTGACATTACAGTGTTTTATATATGCAGTTCTTCAAAATGATCTATGATGCAACTTTGCAGGAGGCAGCTCAGACAGATGTGTGGAAGAGAAGAAATAAGTAAGTGAGGAGTCACAAAATATGCCTTTGCAAGAAACTTTGGCAGCAGATACAAAAAATCTAGCACTCCTGACAATCTGTGATATTCGCCAGCATAACGTTTGCACTACATTAATTTGAAATAAACTCTTCTTGATAAGAGTCACTGTAATTGGCCTACTATGGAAATAATATAAATGATGTGTGGCTAAAACAAAGTACAACACCATTATTTAAACTTTTTTCTGTAATCAGCTGGACTTGTGATGTGTAATATAATTATGGACCTGAGTGGGTGGAAACACTCCCCTGCAGAGAGCGTGATTATATTACCTGATTGCACAATACACACACACACACACACACACACACACAGGTTTGTCAATGTGGTTTAGCCGGACTTTTTCGCCAAACCCGCCCGAAGGTGTAATACGGGGTCTACCCCTTCCCGAGGTCCTAGCGACCTGGGACCAAGCTCAGAGCACTCTAAAAATTTTGAAAAAAATTTGGGTCACTTTAGCTTTCCGATAGGAGCTTCACAGCACGTTTTACCACCCAGACTCCAGTGTGGTTTACAAGGACGTCAAAAAATGTGGTTTATGAGGACAAACATGCATTATGGGGTCTTTAAAGGGACATTTAAACTCCGCCTACTTAACATAAAATTAACATAAAACACACAAATGTGACAGGAGGACAAACATGCATTATGGGGTCTTTAAAGGGACATTTAAACTCCGCCTACTTAACATAAAATTAACATAAAACACACAAATGTGACAGGACACTGCATTAGGAGAACAGTTTTTTGAACTGATTTTATTAAACAAATTAGGCACATACTTTATTTATATTCACTAACAAATCTTCAAATGTTTAAAATAAAATAAAACTTAAATGTTTCAAATAAAATAAAATAAAAACTTAAATTCTGTTGACATATTTACATTATTATAAAACATATTAACATTATATACATATTTCTAAAACAAAATTTTACTTTTTCTGCAGGGTTAATCACAACCTAATGTAAAGTACAGGGGATCCCCGACTTACGAGCGACGAAAGAGTTCCTCAGTCTGAGATGACATATTTACATTTTATAAAACATTAACATTACAAACTTGTACATATTTCTAAAACAAAATTTTACTTTTTCTGCAGGGTTAATCACAACCCAATGTAAAGTACAGGTGATCCCTGACTTATGAGCGATGAAAGACTTCTGAGATGACATATTTACATATTATAAAACATTAACATTACAAACTTGTACATATTTCTAAAACAAAATTGTACTTTTTTTACAGGGTTCACCACAACCCACTGTAAAGTACAGGTGATCCCCGACTTACGAGCGACGAAAGAGTTCCTCAGTCTGAGATGACATATTTACATATTATAAAACATTAACATTACAAACTTGTACATATTTCTAAAACAAAATTGTACTTTTTTTACACGGTTCACCACAACCCACTGTAAAGTACAGGTGATCCCCGACTTACGAGCGATGAAAGAGTTCCTCAGTCTGAGATGACATATTTACATATTATAAAACATTAACATTATAAACTTGTACATATTTCTAAAACAAAATTGTACTTTTTTTACACGGTTCACCACAACCCACTGTAAAGTACAGGTTATCCCTAACTTACGAGTGACGAAAGACATCCTCAGTCTGAGATGCTGTATTCAGCTCAGTCTTATAAAGACTTCCTTAGTCTGAGATGTTGTATTCAGCTGAGTCTTATAAATAAAGACTTCCTGATGACAGCCAAAACCAGCTGCTCACATGATCAAGGAGGACCATCAGCCTAAACATTGCCCATTTTCTACATCCATCCATTATCTTTACCCGTTTCTTCCATTTTGGGTCACGGGGGTCGCCGGTGCCCATATCCAGCAATCATAGGGCAAGGGGCGGGGTGCACCTTTCACGGTTCGCAAGTTTATCACAGGGCATCACATTTGTTACATGAAAACATAAAACACTAGAAAGCTTGTTGAACAAGACACATACTAAAATTAAAATACCCTGATGAATGCTCAATAATTCTAGTAGAATAATCAAAAAAGCTAAGTCTGGTCCTCAGGACATTCAAAAAAACAACACAAAGAAAAGCAAAAAAAAAAAACTGGAAATGTTTAGTCTTTTGTCCAAGTCTGGAGATAATGTATTCAACTCAGTATTATAAATAAAGATTTCCTCAGTGTGAGGTGCTGCATTCAGCTTAGTCTCATAAATAGCACCCTCTCACAGTGGATCAACCAGTTTGCAGGTCCTCCTTGATCATGAGAGCAGCTGGTTTTGGCTGTCATCAGCAAATTGGTTGATCCACTGTGAGAGGGTGCTATTTATAAGACTGAGCTGAATGCAACATCTCAGATTGAGGAAACCTTTCGGACAAATGACTTCCACAGTCTTGGATGCTGTACTCAGCTCAGTCTTATAAATAAATACTTCCTCAGTCTGAGGTACTGCATTCAGCTCAGTCTTATAAATAGCACCCTCTCACAGTGGATCAACGAGTTTGCTGAACAGCCAAAACCAGCTGCTCTCATGATCAAGGAGGACCTGCAAACTGGTTGATCCACTGTGAGAGGGTGCTATTTATAAGACTGAGCTGAATGCAGCACCTCAGACTGAAGACGTGTTTCGGACGAATGACTTCCTCAGTCTTACATGCTATGTTCAGCTCAGTCTTATAAAAGAAGACTTCCTCGACAAAGTTTTTTTTACAGTTTTTACATCAAAGTACAATTCAAACAAAAACACTTTCATCGATTCATCGCAAACCTGTTGCTTCCTCTCACATTCCTCCTTGGTGATCAGTTCACCTCGATATTCCAAAAGAAAGTCATATTTTGCAAAGGATTTATTTGCTAAGATTCCTCAACCTAGTTATATAAATAGGAAAAATTGTATTTTTTGTTAACACTAATAAAGCTCCACATACCTTTTAAGTTCACTGATAAATTTGATGACAAGGCCCTAAATAAAGACTTCCTCAGTCTGAGGTGCTGCATTCAGCTCAGTCTCATAAATAGCAAACTCCACTTGAGATTTCATGATAGAATGCAGACTGCTTTGCCTTATGTTTTAAATGTGTTTTCTCCAATATTCCTTGTGTCAGGAGAAAAGCAACATTTTGAAGTGCTGGGAAAAACAGGGAAACTTGTGTCTGACATATTAGGATCAGATATTGCTGCTTTTTCCAGAATCTGTCCAACTTTGGACTGGCTACATTGAAGGGGGACACAGAGACATCTGGACAAGTCTCAGTCCATCACAGGGACACATTTACAAGTCTATTACAAGTCACCAGTCCATCACAGGGACACGTGGACAAGTCTCCAGTCCATCATAGGGACACCTGGACAGGTCTCCAGTCCATCACAGGAACACATTTTTAAGTAATATAATAATAATAATAATAATAATAATAATAATAATAATAATAATAATAATAATAATAACTGACAAGTTATAATAATAACAAGTCTCCAGTCCATCACAGGGACACCTGGACAGGTCTCTTCTCTTAGAATTGAGAAAGCCTTTTGGATGAAGGGCGAAACGTCTTCTGCTACAAATAAAAGTCCAGTTGTTTTTTTATTGAACACATTTTTTTGATTGTAACAAAGACCTCGGTACATACCAGGCAACTAGGTTATTAGTCATTTCATTATAAAGCCAGGTTGCATAGGTACCAGGTACATACCAATTGAGTACAAGATAACATGTCATTTTATAGAATAGTCTGGTACAAAATATACATACTGGTTAAATAACCAGTATGCTACCAGTATCTGGGGTATGTACCTTTCTGTATTATGTATTAATATTGTATAAATCTGTGTTACACTTTTAAATACTTTATTTAAAAAAAAAGTTCCTCCATATTTTTTTCAACCTGTAGCTTGGATATCTTTGCCAGTTGTGTTGGGGGAGCTGGTAATCTGTAAAATTCCCTGTGAACACGGATGTCATGGCCCAAGAAGTCTGCAACCTGGTCAAGTTCATTGTTTTTTAAGTTCAAGACTTGTGAGAGCGTGGCTACATGTTTCCGTAGTTGTGTTGACCTGAGGAACTCTGGGTGCTATGCTCCACACTGGCTTGCATGAACACGCAGACTGTCCTGTCCTCTGTAGTGACTCATTGATTTAGGTCTTGCAAATAGAAATAAGTTTGTTTGTAAAACAACACATGTCTCTCTCTTACTTGCCAATAAAGTCAGTGCATCCACCACATTTGGTGCGAGTAAAACTGCAACCTTTCGGCCTCTTTTCACAATGATTTCAACCCGAGTGAAATGGCTGCAGAGCTTCTGTTCAACCGTTGACAAACCCATGGCAACATCATCATGGAGCTTGGTGGTGTCACGCTCCATAAAACTTCGTAGGTGCATCTTTGAAACCTCTCCTGCTCGTCTACGATTGAACACAATGACCTATGCAAGTGTAACTTTTGCAAGTTCTGCATAAGTCTGGGGGCTGGCTTCATCTTTCAAGGTGTTAAAGGCATTTTCTCCTGATTTATTCAGATGCTGATGCAGAAGCTTAACATCTTCAGTGAATGGTAATGTTAATGGCCTATTGTATTTGGCATGATTTTAAGTGCTAAGGGCACTATGAGACACCATCTCTGACCATTTTGATGAGCACAGTTTTTTGAATGCGTCTGACGACTTCATCAGTTGTTCATCTTCTGCCATGAGTGCTCGGCAATGAACAAGGTTACAGATTTTGTTCAGTGTATGTCCCAGTTTTATGGCAAGGCTTGTTTTTTTGTATGAACGTGTTTCTTCATCAAAGCCTGACACAGTCTTTACTGCTTGCACAACTCTCTGGAAGTTAGCAGGTTTCACAGCATCCTCTAGGTTATGTATTGCATATTTTGTGCGCAGACATATCAACAAACGGCCAACTTCATGAAGCTTTTGTCGCATGTAGTCGTATTTTGAGGGGTCTTGTCCATGTCTGTTGTGGAGTGACTGAGCAAACTGAATAATACACAGGTCATTTCTCACAGCTGAGGTAACATCGTCGGGTTTCATACTTTTAATGATCTTACAAACACCACTTCAGATTTCATGATAGAATGCAGACTCTTTAGCCAAAGCCAAACTCAGCACTTTGGCTCTTCCAGGTGGATTATCCATATCCATATTTTCTGGCTTACAGGGGCATCTACGGACATGTCTCCATAGTTGCTTTTGAACGTACATTCCTTCACAGTAGATACAGTGAATAAATGTTCCATCTACGGCCTTAGCTTTTGTCTTTCTCTTCACTTTCAAGGGCCCTTGTCCACCTTGTAAAACTGCATTGTTATGCTTGTGAATTCCCCTGTTCCTCAATTTTTCTAATAAAACTTTGCGCTCTTTAGAATCCTTGTGAAGGGAAAACAGTTGGATAATTTCAGGATGCGTCTGGTGTGTTTGCAAATGGCGTGAAATTTTAGTTTGTGGCTTACCACAAACATAACAGAAGTTTTGTAGACATGTAATCTGCTTTGAGGATTCCTGTTTGAGAAGCTCATCTTTTCTGTCTGGTTTATCCTTTGAGTATGTGGTAGAAGTGGCTTGGCCTGATGTTTTAAATGCGCTTTCTCCAATATTACTTGTGTCAGGAGGAAAGCACCATTTTGACGTGCTGGGAAAAACAGGGAAACTTGTGTCTGACATATTAGGATCAGGTATTGCTCCTTTTTCCAGAATCTGTCCAACTTTGGACTGGCTACAGTGCTACACTTAAGGGGGACACAGGGACATCTGGACAAGTCTCCAGTCCATCACAAGGACACATGGACAAGTCTCCAGTCCATCACAGGGATACCTGGATAGGTCTCCAGTCCATCACAGGTACACAGGGACAAGTCTCCAGTCCATCACAAGGACACATGGACAAGCCTCCAGTCAATCACAGGGACACCTGGACAAGCCTCCAGTCAATCACAGGGACACCTGGACAGGTCTCCAGTCCATCACAGGTACACAGGGACAAGTCTCCAGTCCATCACAGGGACACATGGACAGGTCTCCAGTCCATCACAGGGACACATGGACAAGTATCCAGTCCATCACAGGGACATCCTGGACAGGTCTCCAGTCCATCACAGGGACACGTGGACAAGTCTCTAGTCCATCACAGGGACACATTTACAAGTCACCAGTCCATCACAGGGACACGTGGACAAGTCTCCAGTCCATCACAAGGACACATGGACAAGTCTCCAGTCCATCACAGGGATACCTGGACAGGTCTCCAGTCCATCACAGGTACACAGGGACAAGTCTCCAGTCCATCACAAGGACACGTGGACAAGTCTCCAGTCTATCACAGGGATACCTGGACAGGTCTCCAGTCCATCACAGGTACACAGGGACAAGTCTCCAGTCCATCACAAGGACACATGGACAAGTCTCCAGTCCATCACAGGGACATGTGGACAAGTCTCCAGTCCATCACAAGGACACATGGACAAGTCTCCAGTCCATCACAAGGACACATGGACAAGTCTCCAGTCCATCAAAGGGATACCTGGACAGGTCTCCAGTCCATCACAGGTACACAGGGACAAGTCTCCAGTCCATCACAAGGACAGATGGACAAGTCTCCAGTCCATCACAGGGATACCTGGACAGGTCTCCAGTCCATCACAGGTACACAGGGACAAGTCTCCAGTCCATCACAAGGACACATGGACAAGTCTCCAGTCCATCACAGGGACATGTGGACAAGTCTCCAGTCCATCACAAGGACACATGGACAAGTCTCCAGTCCATCAAAGGGATACCTGGACAGGTCTCCAGTCCATCACAGGTACACAGGGACAAGTCTCCAGTCCATCACAAGGACACATGGACAAGTCTCCAGTCCATCACAGGGATACCTGGACAGGTCTCCAGTCCATCACAGGTACACAGGGACAAGTCTCCAGTCCATCACAAGGACACATGGACAAGTCTCCAGTCCATCACAGGGACATGTGGACAAGTCTCCAGTCCATCACAAGGACACATGGACAAGTCTCCAGTCCATCACAAGGACACATGGACAAGTCTCCAGTCCATCAAAGGGATACCTGGACAGGTCTCCAGTCCATCACAGGTACACAGGGACAAGTCTCCAGTCCATCACAAGGACAGATGGACAAGTCTCCAGTCCATCACAGGGATACCTGGACAGGTCTCCAGTCCATCACAGGTACACAGGGACAAGTCTCCAGTCCATCACAAGGACACATGGACAAGTCTCCAGTCCATCACAGGGACATGTGGACAAGTCTCCAGTCAATCACAGGGACACCTGGACAGGTCTCCAGTCCATCACAGGGACACATTTACAACTCTTCAGTCCATCACAGGGACACATTTACAAGTCTCCAGTCCATCACAGGGACACATTTACAAGTCTCCAGTCCATCACAGGGACATCCTGGACAGGTCTCCAGTCCATCACAGGGACACGTGGACAAGTCTCCAGTCCATCACAGGGACACATTTACAAGTCACCAGTCCATCACAGGGACACGTGGACAAGTCTCCAGTCCATCACAGGGACACATGGACAGGTCTCCAGTCCATCACAGGGACATGTGGACAAGTCTCCAGTCCATCACAAGGACACCTGGACAGGTCTCAAGTCCATCACAGGTACACAGGGACAAGTCTCCAGTCCATCACAAGGACACATGGACAAGTCTCCAGTCCATCACAAGGACACGTGGACAAGTCTCCAGTCCATCACAGGGACATGTGGACAAGTCTCCAGTCCATCACAAGGACACCTGGACAGGTCTCAAGTCCATCACAGGTACACAGGGACAAGTCTCCAGTCCATCACAGGGACACATGGACAGGTCTCCAGTCCATCACAGGGACACATGGACAAGTATCCAGTCCATCACAGGGACACCTGGACAGGTCTCCAGTCCATCACAGGGACACATTTACAAGTCTCCAGTCCATCACAGGGACACATTTATAAATTAAAATATATAAATTACACATTTTTGTCATCTGTGTATGTTTCCCATACTTGACAGACAAAATTGTTCTCTGCATTTAACCCAACCACCACCAAGTGGTGCAGTGAGCAGCCGTAGTCAGCGCCCGGGGAGCTGGGGAAATAGGTATGCACTCATAGACACCCCAAGGTGTGTAGTGGCCGGGGTTCGAACTCGAACCAGGGTCCTTCAGATCACAAGTCCGGTTCCCTTGCAAGTCTCCAGTCCATCACAGGGACACATTTACAAGTCTCCAGTCCATCACAGGGACACATTTACAAGTCTCCAGTCCATCACAGGGACACATTTACAAGTCTCCAGTCCATCACAGGGACATCCTGGACAGGTCTCCAGTCCATCACAGGGACACATGGACAAGTCTCCAGTCCATCACAGGGACACATTTACAAGTCTCCAGTCCATCACAGGGACACATTTACAAGTCTCCAGTCCATCACAGGGACACATTTACAAGTCTCCAGTCCATCACAGGGACATCCTGGACAGGTCTCCAGTCCATCACAGGGACACGTGGACAAGTCTCCAGTCCATCACAGGGACACATTTACAAGTCACCAGTCCATCACAGGGACACGTGGACAAGTCTCCAGTCCATCACAGGGACACCTGGACAGGTCTCCAGTCCATCACAGGGACACATTTACAAGTCTCCAGTCCATCACAGGGACACATTTACAAGTCTCCAGTCCATCACAGGGACATCCTGGACAGGTCTCCAGTCCATCACAGGGACACGTGGACAAGTCTCCAGTCCATCACAGGGACACGTGGACAAGTCTCCAGTCCATCACAGGGACACATGGACAGGTCTCTAGTCCATCACAGGGACATGTGGACAAGTCTCCAGTCCATCACAAGGACACCTGGACAGGTCTCAAGTCCATCACAGGTACACAGGG
>JBBPBX010006667.1:15349-31180 GCA_038048925.1 Garcialebias charrua
CTTATTTAATGTCACCTCACACATATTTTAACCACCACGATAGACATTTTTTCCTCATTAAAACTTTTCAGACATCTCATTTCTCAGCTCTAACCATCATTTCAGTCCTTCGACATTAAACTGATCTTATATGAACTCTGCTCTCTGAATAAATCACATTTATCTTCTTGTGACAGTGATTTTTTTAAACTAATGCAGAATACTTAAATAGAAATTATATTTTTATGCCTTACAGGCAGGTTAACTCATGTTATCTGGTCAGAGGAACACACCTGACTGCATATTTAAATTTTTGTTAAACTGCGATCATGAGTTTACTTCCTCTCCTTGTGCACATAAAAATCATTTGAGTTTTTTTAAACAAAATTTTCCACATTTTATTTATATAGCACATTTAAAAACAACGTTGACCAAAGCGCTTCGCAATGATGTTGAGAACAAATGGAAAAAACAATCAAATTTAAAAATCTGATAAAGTATGCTAAAAACGAGAACATCACAACTTCAAACTCCTGATGGAACTCAAACTGGAAAGCCAGAAAAAATAAAGTGAGTTTTCAGGCGGGATTTAAAAGACTGAAGAGACTGCACGAGTACCAATGGGCAGGCTGGTCCAGAGTCTGGGGCCTCCATCCCCTCAATGCTTTAATTTAGTCCTCTGCTGCACTGAGAACACCCGACTGGAGCATCTCGGTGCTCCAGGTTAGAAAAGTTCTGATAACTGGGTGCCAAGCCATTTAAATATTCAAAAGTGAGTAAAATAAACTTAAAATTAATACGCAAGTGAACCGTCAGCCGGTGTGAATCTAAACCTGGAGCGACGTGTTGTTAAAAGACGCGCAGCAGCGTTCTGGACTACGGTAACTGCAGGCGACAGAGCTGACTGTAGGTGGTAGGACCTACACCGTGGGGAACGGAGGGAGCATCCACCACCAGATGCAATGGAGGAGCCAGGGGGTGGCCAATGGTGGCCTTGGCCATCATACATTTAACTTTAGCCACCCCAGTCATTTGAGGAAACTATTTTTAACAATATAAAACTAGAAAGCATTTCACCAGTAAACTGGTTGGTCTGCTGTAGGAGTAGTGGGGAAAATGGACTCCTTGGACTGATGAAGCCCTTCGGATGGAGGGCGAAACGTCTGTCGACTACAAAAAAAAAAGCTGTCCAGATGACCTGGCTAAACATTGATTTGTTAGCAAGACTTCATAGTAAAGCTGTGTCTCAGTCTAGCTTAATAATTGCACTTTGACGGTCAAATCAGCTGCATTTTCAAAATCCGATACACGGAAACATGAACACGCAGAGGGCGACTCGGCCCATTTTTAATAATAATAATAATAATAATAATTGTCTAATCTTGTCATCTGCGTATGTTTCCCATACACAGACGAAATTCGTCTCTGCATTTAACCCAACCACCTACCAGGCGGTGCAGTGAGCAGCCATAGAAGGCGCTCGGGGAGCTGGAGAAATAGGTGTGCACTCATAGACACCCCAAGATGTGTAGTGGCCGGGACGCGAACCCGCGTCCTTCGGGTCCCAAGTCAAACGCCCTAACCACTACACCATCTTGGCTCCTTAAAAAATTTAACAAGATAAAACACTTAAAACAATACTTTGTTAGCTTGACTTCATGGTGTCTCCATTGAACTTTTACTTAAAGCTGCAGTATGTAGCTTTTTTTATGAACATATTTCTTCACTCTGTCACTACCTCCTGACAGACTGATGTTAGCCAGGTAATCTCTGAAAAAAAATTAAAAAAAATATTGTCCCCTTGCTTCTCCAGGTGGTAAATAAGCATTTCTAAAAAGAAAAGGTGACCCGCCATTTTCCAGCCAATAAAAACAGAGTTTGTAACCAGCCAATAAAAACAGAGCTTGAATTTGAATCAGCCAATAAAAACAGAGCTTGAATTTGAAATTCAACAGACCACAAGGGGGCAGAGCCACATATGGCTCTGAGGGGGAGGGATCAGAATGCTTTGCCTGTTGAAAATATTTCTAACTGCTGCAGTTCTACAGAAACTGCATACTGAACCTTTAATAAATTCACTTTGATGGTCAAATCAGCTGTATTTCGTCAGGGCGGCGCAACAAAATGAAGCCGATTCTGTTGCTCCAGGCAGACAATAGTGGCAGGTTATGGCAAGCTGATTGTGTCATCAATAGCCACTTTTTTATTACCGGTACATGATACGGCATGTCATACTACTTGACTGCCATCTAGTGGCTGAAAATGGTAGTGTTCAAAATTTTTAAGTCAGAATGAATAATAACAGTCATATCTCAGCCAAAATTTGGTTTACAAATATGGAAAAAAAATCCATAAATACGTCGCTTTGGCATATAAGTTGCAGGGCATGAAAATTATGCAAAAAAACATGACGTATAATACCATACGTATAAATACAGTAGGGGTGCACCGATAAATCGTGCGGCCATTTTATTGGCCAGGATTTCCTTAATTTTGGAAGATCAGGGCTTGGCCGATACTTCCATGAGGAAACAAATTTTTTTGTAGTTTTAACAACAATTGTCTGAATTTCATTTACCCGGTATATTTCAGAGCACTACCTCATGGCCAGTTATAACAAGTTTGTATTGTTTCTAGGATATTGTTGTTTTTCAACAAAATAATATTGGAAAATTGAAGGTGCATTGTGACCTTATAACACCTGACAGTGTCGCTTATAAAACAAAATCGGTATCAGCAGCTCAGACTTTTTAGATATCGGTAATCGGCCAGAAAACTGCAATCGGTGCACCCTTAAAACATACATCAGTGTTTCTCCTACCACTATCCAAGGAGGGGGCTCCACCCTGAGTGGCTCAGTTGGTAGAGCTGCTGCCTCTCAGTGAGAAGGTCACCGGATCAAATCCCAGCCAGAGGACCCTTCTGGGTGGAGTTTGCATGTTCTCTCTGTACTGTACATGCATGGGAGTTCTCCAGTTTCCTCCCACAGACCAAAAACATGCATGTTTAGACTGATTGGTAACTCTAAATTGTCCCTAGGTGTGAGTGAGAGAGTGAATGGTTGTCTCTGTGTTCTTGTAATGGACTGAAGACCAGTCTAGGGTGTCTTGCGTCTCTTGTGCAGTGATCCTGTGACCAATACGTATTAAAAGCAGACAAAAACACACACGGCAACCCAATTTTTGAAGGAAACTTTCCTACACGTAGATGCAGCCACACACCAAAATGGAAGTCGGTACCTCGGTTATTTTTCCAAGTTATCAAGCTCATAGTTCGAACAGACGGATTGAGGGTACCTGTATTTCCAATTCCCTATTCACTCCACGACAAGGGACCAAGAACTGTTTTATGAAGTGTAAATCAATTAATCCATCTGTCCATTGAGAGCAGAGGAGCACTGATGGCGAAACTACACCGATACCTGCTGCTTGTTGTTCCACCTGATGTACGGAGAACTAAGCCAAGCTGGAATTAAACCATTTAATAAATTATTCCAACCAGCTTCTGTTTTTTTATTAATGTTTACTGACGGCGATGGCAACTCATTTGCTAAATTTCTTTTCACTTCAGAAGTCAGCTCTCATGAAGAGTGGGCAAGCATGTTGTCTGTGTTAGCAAAATATCCCAGACTTTAATAAAAACCTCTGGAATAAACCAAACTCAAGAATTATCCTAAAAATGGCTAAAACTCTGTCGACTTTACAGATACTGAGCTAAACTTTGGTGTGGTAGTACACTCACAGAAATATTTAACCCCAATTTTTAAGATTTATGTAATTTTATTAAATGACAAAATTGCGTGCCTTTTTATTAGATAAGTTTAAGGCAAACCTATGAAATAAACCTTACATGATGCATATTCATTCATGTAATAAGGCCTATTTATTTTAAATGCATAACCCTCAGGTTTATGTATTCAGAATTAATAACATATAATTACTCTAAATGAATAATCTTGAGGGTATTTATTTCAAATACATAAAGAATATTATTTTAATTTGCATAATAATCAGGTTTATTATTCAATATAAATAGCATATATTTATTTTAATTACATGTCATTTATGCATATGTAATGAACTAAATTAATCAAAATGCATAACATTTATGCAATTCCTTTCCATTCATACCAACAATCTTAATGAAGCAATCAGTTGTTGTTCTTTCAACATCTTTATTAAACTTCAAATCATATTAAATACACAAAATTATAATATCAAAATTAAAGTTTCACTTGTGCATATTCACAAGACCATAGGTCCCATTTTGGCCATACTTTTCCTAAAATATTACAAGTAAAAAAAATAAAGACTTCACCTTAGTGGATTTTGTAGAAACTTAAGCACCTTTTAGAACAAATCTTTGTAACACTTAACTCCACTGAATCTGGAAACAATTCAAGAAAAAAAATCTGGTTTGAGCTGAGGTAATACAATATGTCCCGCTAAAACATTTTAGAAACCAACCATCTATGAACTCACATAAGAACTCACCTACACAGCCACATTCACACATCACTTCCTGTTAAGTGCTTCAACATCAAAAGAAATAAAAGAACAACATCAAACAGGTATTTTCCTGACACACCCTTCAAGAACTATAAGGGATTTAAACAGTCTGTATGATGGAGAAACTGACAAAAAAATCAGGTAGCTGTGCATGTGCATTATTGCCAGCCAAATCCATGGAGCACACATCACTTCCTGTTAAGTGCTTCAACATCAAAAGAAAAAAAAAGAACATTAAACAGGTATTTTCCTGACACACCCTTCAAAAACTATAAGGGATTTAAACAGTCTGTATGATGGAGAAACTGACAAAAAATCAGGTAGCTGTGTATGTGCATTATTGCCAGCCAAATCACTGGGGCAATTTGAGTTTCAGTGTCTGTACTTTTGGTGACAGCTTGGCTGAGTCCAGGTTCATCAGGATTTTCTGGTACACCTCGAATGTACGGGTCAGGCTTTTCGGATAGCTCAAGTTGAGTGCATAGATCAGTCCATAAAGCATCACGCACGCATGGCTGACACTCTGTAGGTTATGGAGGACTTCCACACCTTCCAGCACAACTCCAACATCAGCAAAGCGTCCATTACCTGGACCATCAGGACCACGACCCTCTGCTCGGACAGTGTAGATGCCCATGGTCTTCTCCGCAATGTCTGCCTCAGCCTCTCTGGATTCAATGTCCTGGAATATAAAGAGAACAGAATGATTGGTTATGTGATCCTAACCTTGACCACTAAAATCTAAGCAGCTCATCCTTAGGCCAAGTGAATGTTCATTTGAAGAAATTTCTTTAAAGCACTGCATATGTGTTATGTAGCATGTATGTATGTAATGTAGTATGTATGTGTGTAGTATGTATGTAATATGTATGTATGTGTGTAGTATGTATGTAATATGTATGTATGCGTGTAGTATATATGTAATATGTATGTATGCGTGTAGTATATATGTAATATGTATGTATGCGTGTAGTATGTATGTAATATGTATGTATGCGTGTAGTATATATGTAATATGTATGTATGCGTGTAGTATATATGTAATATGTATGTATGTAGTATATATGCAATATGTATGTATGTAGTATATATGTATGTATGTAGTATATATGTAATATGTATGTATGTAGTATATATGTAATATGTATGTATGTAGTATATATGTAATATGTATGTAGTATATATGTAATATGTATGTATGTAGTATATATGTATGTATGTAGTATATATGTAATATGTATGTATGTAATATGTATGTATGTAATATGTATGTATGTATGTAGTATATATGTAATATGTATGTATGTATGTAGTATATATGTAATATGTATGTATGTATGTATGCATGTAGCATATATGTCATATGTATGTATGTAGCATATATGTAATATGTATGCATGTATGTAGTATATATGTAATATGTATGTATGTATGCATGTAGTATATATGTAATATGTATGTATGCATGTAGCATATATGTACAGTAATATGTATGTAGTATATATGTAATATGTATGTATGTAATATGTATGTATGTATGTAGTATATATGTAATATGTATGTATGTAGTATATATGTATGTAGCATGTATATATGTATGTAGCATATATGTAGCATGGATGTATGTATGTATTCTGTATGTATGTAGTATGAATGTATGTAGTACGTATGTATGTAGCATGCATGTATGTATGTAGCATGCACAACACCAACATCAGCAAAGCGTCCATTACCTGGACCATCAGGACCACGACCCTCTGCTCGGACAGTGTAGATGCCCATGGTCTTCTCCGCAATGTCTGCCTCAGCCTCTCTGGATTCAATGTCCTGGAATATAAAGAGAACAGAATGATTGGTTATGTGATCCTAACCTTGACCACTAAAATCTAAGCAGCTCATCCTTAGGCCAAGTGAATGTTCATTTGAATAAATTTCTTTAAAGCGTTGCATATGTGTTATGTATGTAACATGTATGTATGTATTCTGTATGTATGTAGTATGAATGTATGTAGTACGTATGTATGTAGCATGCATGCATGTATGTATGTACAGGTAGTCCCCGATTTACGAGCGCTCTGATCTACGAGGTTCCAGACTTACGAGCTGGCGAATTTTTTGAAAAAACGCAAAAAATACTGAGTTTTCCTGTGTTTTTTCACCACAGTTCGTTAGCTAAACATGTGGACACACGTTTCCGATCATTTTTATGCACTCATAAGCAGTTTTTCGATGAAAAACGAGTGTTTGTAGTCGCGCTAGCAAAACCGTTCCAATTTACGAGCAAAATTCCGGACTTACGAGAAGCGTGGCGGCCGTTCCAAATTACGAGATTTCCGGTTTACGAGCGCCTCGTTGTAACGGATCTCGCTCGTAAATCGGGGACTACCTGTATGTAGCATGCACAACACCAACATCAGCAAAGCGTCCATTACCTGGACCATCAGGACCACGACCCTCTGCTCGGACAGTGTAGATGCCCATGGTCTTCTCCGCAATGTCTGCCTCAGCCTCTCTGGATTCAATGTCCTGGAATATAAAGAGAACAGAATGATTGGTTATGTGATCCTAACCTTGACCACTAAAATCCAAGCAGCTCATCCTTAGGCCAAGTGAGTGTTCATTTGAATAAATTTCTTTAAAGCGCTGCATATATGCGTTCATGAGAATGAGATGGATGCTAGTTCAAGGTCACAATGACCTTAAGACCTTTGATCACCTCCAAAAAGCCTGGAAAAAAAGAAAAAGTCATAAGTATGCATTTTGCGTTGTTGTTAATAGATTATTCACAGCCTACTGTCAAATTCTGCACTTTTCTATCAAGGTGACAACAACAATTACAACAAAAATTGAACCTTTACAGTAGTAGTCTTGTTCTCACATGTTTATGGGTTGATTCACCACTGAGGGTTTGTGCTTCTTTAATACGAAGGGATTTCCGTGGAGAATGCTCTTTTCCCACTGAAGCCTTTGACCTGCCAAAATAAAAAAATGCAGTTAACAAAATACCAAATACAAACAAATCCATCCATCCATTATCTATACCCGCATCTTCCTTTCAGGGTCATGGGGATCACTCGTGACCATACCCAGTAGTCACTGTACAAGGGGTGAGGTACACCCTGGACAGGTCGCAAGTCCATCACTGGGCCACATACCGGTAGATTCAAACGAGTCAAACAACCACTCACTCTCACCTAGGGACAGTTTAGAGTTATTAATTAACCTAACATTTATGTTTTTGGTCTGTGGGAGGAAGCTGGAGTATCCGGAGAAAACCCACCCATGCACGGAGAGAACATACAAACTCTACCCAGAAAGGTCTCTGGGCAGGGATTTGATTCAGTGACTCCAGAAATGCATTGATATATAGAAATACATAATCAGGAACACCCCTGTTTGTTCAGAGATCAGTGTTGTAAATACGTAGGCAGTTACTACCGGTATAAGAAACAAATAAACTGTTCATTGATGCAGGGAAAATGGATTAAATGAAAGGAAGCAAACTTCTCCAACCTCTTTTCCCTCTCTTCTGCCTTTTCTACTCACTTCCTCTCTCCTAACCTCTTGTTTACTCCGCTCATATATAAGAGATATAAGAGAGGCCAGTAGTAAGAGGTTTGGAGGGAGGATGACAGGGAAGAGAAAGGACCTACCTTTCCCTATCCTAACCTTCTCTCTCCCTTTACCTTTTTTCTGTTGGAAACTGCTCCCCTTCTAGTCAATATTCTGTCCCAACTGCAAAAACAGTTAATGCTTTGTACAATGCTTTATGACTTACCTCTTGACATGTGAGTTTGGCTTTGCTGACTGTCTCAGATCCTCGACTTCCTTTTGACAGAGAAAAATAAACAATTATCCCATTGTTTCTTTCCATAGACAGCAATCCTAAACATAGTACAAGGCATGCTAATGGAGAAAGACAGAAATTGCACACTTTGTAAAACAAATTTTTGGTGAAAAAAAAAAAGACAATAACCCATTAAGACCAAATTTGACACCTTTTTCAAATCCCATGCTCAATGCATGTGTGATGTGACACTGGTGGGAGATAACAAGTGAGATTAGTGAGTATGACAAAAAGAAAGATACAGGGAGCACCAGGGTTTCTTCTACATGTAATTGATCGTGGCGAACTGCCATGGCTACAGAAAAGCCCCCATAATTGTTAAGAGCAGGGGGCAGAGCAAAGGAGAGACCAAGGTGAGGGTTAGTGAAGACACACAAAGTATGAGAGGGAGAGTGAGTGACATGGACAACAGCCAATAGGTCTTGAATTGGTTATAGTTTCACATACTTGCCATATCTTCAAAGAAGACAAAAAGGCTTGCTTCTGTACGATGTTCTCAAGGCGTTGGAGTTCATAAGTTGACAGTCCACAACGTGCGTCCTAGTGCTATCCCCCAAACAAACACAGTAGAATCCAGTTGATCAGAACCAAGAATCAAGATGACCTCACATTATTTGAAAAGCATTTCTTAATAAATACATCCAAAACATGCTGCTAGGTCATAAGAACTAGGAAGTGCCTGTGTCCTCACCTTGTTGTTTTGGCGAGAATTGTCATCCTGGGCATAATGAGGACATTTAGGTGCCAGGACCCGGCCCACTTTATCTTCAGGCTCCACTGGACTAAGTGGATTTACTTCCTACGAAGTGACAGCACTACCAAAATTTTCCTTGTGGGAATTTCTCATTCTAAACAAACAACCCATTGGACTCATTGATGAACTACTGGTGGTCAAGGTCAATGTGTCCTATGTTTGACTGTCTCATTCTTATGAACGCCATATGTTATGTGGCAAATCTGAATGGAAATTACATCTGGCACGAAGGACAGTAGGCTGGCATACCATGTATTCTTTAACCAGTGTGTCCAGGTCTTCATTGAGGTAGATGCTCAGGCAGCTCAGCACACAATCACGCCTCACGTTGATGTCTTCATTCTGAGGAAGAAAAAAACCCAACATGATTCATGCCTGTCAGTGTTAGAGACACACTAAAACATGTGCTGAGGCCTACAAAGTCACTGATGTCTTCATTCTGAGGAAGAAAAAAACCCAACATGATTCATGCCTGTCAGTGTTAGAGACACACTAAAACATGTGCTGAGGCCTACAAAGTCACTGACATGTCCCTAATTGACCAGCTCATCACATTGCTTTACCCCACTCAGGTAAAGCTCACACAGGTCTAGGCCCATTTAGTAAACAGTAATTTGGAAAGGGCCAAAAAAAAACAACTTTCAAATATTTAACATATGAGCTTTCCCATACAGCTGAGCAGCACAATCCATATGCTTATCAGATTAGAAAAAGAAAATATAAGTAAATAAATAACATACATTACATCTGAGCCATTATGGCGGTGATCTTTCTTCCTGCAGTTCCACCTTTGGCATTGAAAACCTGGATCAGGTTGTCTGTCTGACGGTCCAGTTCTCCAAGGAATTTGGAGGTCAGAGGTACAGTTGTCAGTCGCATAAACTCCAAGTTGATCTATAAAAGGCAATTCAGACAGGATACTGATTTTAACAGCTCGAAAAGAATATCAGTGATAGATGAAGTTATTACACTTCAGATTCAGACTTACCTCACTGACATCAAAGAATGCTGGCCATCTGTTTAGGAACTCTGGAATTGATGGCTCCTGTAGAACCTCCTGCCTTCTGATTGAGAAGGTATGTTGCATCTTCTTCTTGATCTCAGCCTCACCCTTTTTCTTCTTTTTTACCTCTATCAGTAGAGCCACCGCCTCCATACTCTCTGTTGTTTCACCTCTGGGTATGTTTGGACAGAAATTAACTTCTGCCTTCCTGGCCTTGTTGGCCGCTGGCGTCTCCTGGCCTTTCCGTTTATTCTTCAGAGAGTTGACTGCAACCTCATGATGTCCAGCTCAGCTGAAAAGAAAACCACATTCACACAGTACCTGTGAATTAAGACAAAGAAAAACTCAATTAGATTTATCTGTAAAATGAGCTGCCTTTCAGCTTGAGTTTGTTATTGAAGTTTAGCAGCTTTCATGGTGTTACAAAAAAAGGCATTCAAGAAAGCCAGCTCCTTTTCAAAGTGCATAATGTTCCTAAAAACCTAAAACGACAAACTTAAAAACAACACATTGTCCAAGATCAGACGTAAGTCTGAGTTTTTTGCATTATAAATCATATAATTTATACGTTTAACATGCTTCCTCTAAACATTTCAACTTGATATTGTAACCATTTTAACATCACATGAACTGTTAACTAAAAGTAATTACATTTTGATGCGTACATCTTAAACTTGTACTTACAAAATCTATGTTGCCACATGAGGTGAGAGAACAGGACAGGAGGAGAAATATAATAGGTACTGTATCTGGAAAAAAAAGAATAGTAGTGATAAGACAAACAACAACCACCATTCAATTCTATAATACAAGCCAGTAAAAAGCAGTTACTAAGCTAACACATTAGAGTCCTATTTTTTTAATTCTTGTTCAGTTCTTTAGTTTACTTTATTGCAGTTGAATAGCTCAGTTTGCTATATATATATAGATAGCTATATAGATATGAAAATCATTGACCAACAGGCTAAAAAAAAATCCTACAAACAACAACGTTTAGCTAAAATGTCTAGATCAGGGGTCTGCAACCATTTGGAGACATCTCATCTAACATCCAGCAACGTGACCAAGATAAAAATGCCTAAAATAATCACAAACTACATAAATGGATTGATATTGATGATATGTTGTAATAACTGTACGATTATGACACATTTAGGAGTAATAAAACATTAGGATGTATCAGATTGTTTACGGATTGCCTACCGTGCATGTACGAAGAACAACTTGGATGATGCAAAATGGAGGACAGCTTTTTCTTCTTCTTCTTGTTCAAGTTTTACGGCAGTTAGTAACCAACTTAAAGGGCATTACCGCCATCTACTGGTGGAGGACATTGTTTCACATAACTTTTATGAAAACCAATCATATAAAATTTAAAGAATATAATCTTGTTTTATATCTTTGATTATTTAAACAATAATTTAAACAATGTTAGTAAGTATTAACTAATTACATTCAATACAGTTGATATTTGATTAAATTATTAAGATAATATTTTATTTTAATGCATATATATTAAAAATACGAGTTTTTAAATAAAATCTAATAGATTTAAATGCATAAAAATTACTTATGCCTTGAATCATTTCTGTGAGTGTGTAGGAGAAATATATATTTTGGAAGGATCTTGAAGAAGTGACTGAGAGTATTCCCAGGGAGGAGAGAGTAGTTACAGTATTGGAGCAGACCTGAATGGACATGGTGGGGGGAGGAAACAGAGGGGTATGACAGTGAGAGGACTGGAGAGAAGTGACCAGAATATAAGGAGATGCAACTTAGAGCAAAGCAGGAGGTAGCAAAGGTAAAACAGAAGGGATATGATGAGTAGTATGGGAGGCTGGACACTAAAGAGGGCAATAAGCACTGGCAAGACAGAGGGATCAGGCTGGAAAGGATGTGCAGCAGGTTAGGCTTGTTAAATATAGGAATTGTAATTTTCTAACAAGTATAAGGAGAGTGTGACAGGAAGATGAAAGGAGTACTTTGAGGAGCTAATGAATGAAGAGAATGAAAGAGAAAGAAGAGCAGAGGTCATATAAACTTTGGACCAAGAAATGGGAAAGATTAGTGAGGGTGAAGTTTGGAAAGCTCCGAAAAGAACGAAGAAGGGGAAGGCAGTAGGACCTGTTGACATACCAATGGAGGTTTGGAAATGTCTTGGAGAGATGGCAGTGAGGTTTTTGACTCAAATATTCAATGTCATATTTGAGGGTGAGAAAATGCCTGAGGAATGGAGAAAAAGTGTGCTGGTGCCCACTTTTAAGAACAAGCATGATGTACAGAGTTGTAGCAACTACAGGGGAGTTAAGTTGATGAGCCACACAATGGAGATCTGGGAGAGAGTTGTGGAAGCCAGACTTGAACAAGCGGTAAATGGTAAATGGACTGTACTTACCGGTATATAGCACCTTTATATCTAATAAAGATACTCAAAGCGCTTTACAACACAATCTGTGCTCTCATTTACCCATTCACACACACATTCATACAGCACTCTGATCTCTACAAAGCTAATCTGAATCTGTAGAGATTAATCAGTGCTTTTGATCACATTCATACGCCGATGATGGGACATCAGAGGCAATGAGGGGGTCACTGTCTTGCCCAGAGACACTTCAGCATGTGACTGCTGGTGGAATCAAACCCCCAACTCTTCCAATGGAGGACGACCGCTCTAACCACTCAGCCACAGCGGCCCCAAATAATGGGAGAGATCATGGATGTGACAACTGGTGAGCAGCAGTATAGTTTCATGCTGAGCAAGAACACCACAGATGTCATCTTTGCCTTGAGAATGTTGATGGAGAAGTACAGAAAGAGTCAGAAAGAACTCCATTGTGTCTTTGTGGATTTAGAAAAAGCATATGATGATGAGGGAGGAAGTGTGGTGTTGTATGGTAATTTGAAGTGGCAGAGAAGTATGTTAGACTGGTACAGGACATGTATGAAGACAGCAGGACAGTGGTGAGATGTGCTGTAGGAGTGACAGATAACTTCAAGGTGGAGGTGGGAGTGCATCAAGGATCGGCTCTAAGCCCCTTCTTGTTTGCTCTGGTGATGGACCGACTAACAGATGAGGTCAGGCAGGAATCCCCATAAACTATGATGTTTGCAGATGACATTGTGATCTGTGGTGAGAACAGGGAACAGGTTGAAGAGAACTTGGAGAGGTGGAGGTATGCACTTGAAAGAAGAGGAATGAAAGTCAGTTGTAGTAAGACAGAGTACATGTGTGTGAATGAGAGGGAGGCCAGTGGAACAGTGAGGCTACAAGGAGCAGAGGTCACAAAGGTGCAGGACTTCAAGTACTTGGGGTCCACTATCCAGGAAAATGGTGTGGGAAAGAAGTGAAAAAGAGAGTCCAGGCAGGATGGAGTGGATGGAGAAAAGTTTCAGGAGTGATTTGTGACCAAAAGGTGTCAGCAAAGGTCAAAGGAAAAGTTTACAAGACAATGGTGAGACCATGTTGTATATGGAGACAGAGATATGGACTAAAAGACAGGAGAAAGAACTGGAAGTGTTAGAAATGAAGATGTTGAGGTTCTCCTTAGGAGTGACAAGGATGGATAAGATTAGGAATGAGATCATCAGAGGTACAGCACATGTTGAACAACTGGGAGATAAAGTTAGGGAGGCCAGACTGAGATGGTTTGGACATGTCCAGAGGAGGGACAGTGGGTATATTGGTAGAAGGATGTTAGAAATGTAGCTGCATGGAAAAAGACAAAGAGGAGATATATGGATGGAGTTAGAGAGGACATGGTTGGAGTGAGGACAGAGTGAGGTGGAGGATGACTTGCTGTGGAGACCCCCGAAGAGGGAGTAGCTGAAAGAAGTATGAGGTTCAAAGACAGCTGAAGTGCTGTCTTTGAACTTTTTCATTGAATAATTATCTAAGTTTTTTAACTGAGATGAATTCAAAAGCTACAAAACTTCAACTCCAGCAAGAAACAGCATCAGTTGGACAGTGGCAGGACTGGAGCATCTAAAACAGTCTAAAAGAACTCCTGTTGTTGAAAGAGAGGATTAAAGATGTGCAGTCCTGGAATCATTTGAGTTTCTTTTCAACCACACTGTGGCAGCAGTGAGAGCTCCATCATCACAATGAGATAAACATAAGAGCAAACCAGCCCATCCAACAGCTCTCAGATAACCTTACTACTACATGAGGAAAAATCTACTTTAAATTTTAACTGAAAAACAAAAAAGCAGGCTAGCATTTACTGGTTCTCCTAAAGGTTTCCAAGTTGGACGTAACATCAGAGAAACCTTTTGAAAGGTTTGCTGAGCTTCGATTTGGTCTGCAGAGGTGCAAATCACCACGTTTTGGACAAAAACACATTCCTGATCTTTATTTTAAATCACATTGACAGTTTTTAGTCTGGCCACAAAGAAACAAACACCAACGCAGTTTGAAGACATGAAACCAGTGCACATCTGTCAGTCAGTCAACGGTACTAATCGTCCCTGAGAATCCAAGTTTTCCAGAAGAAAAAAACGAATAAAGGAGGTTTGAAGCGTTTTTGTGGTGAGAATATGTGAAGCTTTAGTTAAGACATGTGAGAGTTATTTTATGTGGCACTGCTTAAGGAGTCTGTGCCCGGAGATTATTAGTTTCAGTGCTGCAGCCTGACAACAAATAAAACCTCAATGGTTGGAGAAGCTGCACATTGTGGATTTAATACAAGAAGATCATCAGCAGCAGCTAAGAGCTTCAGACTGAAGGTTGTGCAGTAAAACAACCCAGAAGCAACAAACTTCCTGACATTTGTTTTTTCGCCTGTTAAAGGTTTTGGGAGCTTCAGTACCGTTTTAAACTTTGACCACATCAAACCACACATGCAAAAGTCGGACGCTGGTTTGGATTTGTGAACATGAATCAAACCGGACACGGGTTTGTCTCCAAGTAAATAAATAAAAAACTATGTGAGATTTAAGCCCTGCCACATAACAATTATTTTAAAGCTGAGATTTTCTGCAGTTTGCAACTTGGGTTCACATACAAATTTATTTGTTGATATAAAAAAAAAGGCCAATAACGTTCTTGTCAGTGTTGGTTTGTCTGTCTCGAGCTAAATATTTCATGATTCTGTGAACAGATTTGACTGAAACTCTCAGAAAGTTATCAGTGGATGTTCATCGACAACTGAAGCAGTTCTGGAGTCAACTCAATTCAAGGTGGCTGCCATAACTAATCAACGTTATTCAACACAAACAGTTCCTTTTACAGATACTGTATTGAGCTGAACTCTGGTGTGATTGGAGTCATTCCCAGCAAGTCTTAACTGTTCAGACAGCACTGTGTGCATGTGTTAGCAAAATATCTCACGAGAAATAAAAGGATTTTAGTGAAGCTGCACAACTTGTTTACAGCCAACCCAGTTCAAGATGGCTACAGCTGCTAATCAGCTTCATCAAACGCAAAAAAAGTTATAACTCATTGAGTTTTGAAGAGATCGAGCAACGGTTTGACGAAGCTGCAACTCATCCCCAACACACGCGTCCAGCACCGACTGGTTGTACAAGACACTGTGTTCAACGTATAATTAGAAACAAAAGATGATCTTAGTTCAAAACTCCAGCATGACATGCAGCATTAAAGAATACTGGGCCTGTAATGCTATGCATTAACGAGAGACTGAACAGAATGGGTATAGCATTGTTGGTTGCCACAGTTGGGGTTCAGAGTTGGTTCTTTTTGGATGATTTTCAAAACATTTTGATTTCTAAAGTGATTGAT
>JBBPBX010006667.1:31942-67777 GCA_038048925.1 Garcialebias charrua
TCCACCAGTCCTTGCTCAGCCACAGTCACACCTTGGCTTCCAGGTACATTGTGATGCCAGCGATGTGGGACTGGGAGCTGTTCTGATGCAAACGGTGGAGGGAGAGGAGAAAGCCATTGCATTTGCCTCTAGAGGACTCCGTGGGGCTGAACTCCGTTATTCCACCTCTGAAAAGGAATGCCTAGCGGTTGTATGGGCAGTTGAAAAATGGCGCCACTATCTGGAAGGAGAGATGTTTGATGTGTTTACAGATCATGCTGCACTAGCCTGGGCATTTAACTGCCCAAAGACCTCATCCCGGCTTACTAGATGGACATTAAGGCTGCAAGCATTCACATTTCGGGTGCATTACAAAAGAGGGTGCTGTAACGCTGTCCCTGATGCCCTGTCACGTGCACCACCTGGGCAGGAAGGTACCATCAATGTTGCTATGGCAAAAGACTACTGGATAGATCTCCCTAGCTCACTACAAGATATTGAGAGTGCCCAAAATATTGATTCTCTTTGCGTGGAGCTGGGACAAACCGTCACCCTTCCAAAGCCTGGACGAATACATCACGTTTATCAACAAGGTGTCTTATACCGGGGCGTTCCATCCAAATATGGTGGATTCAACTACCAACTGGTTGTCCCAGCCAATCTGGCAGCAAGTTTCCTCACCTACTACCATAACAGTCCAGTGGGAGGCCACTTGGGAAGGCTTAAAACCCTTCTAAGAATTTTGGAAGTGGCTTGGTGGCCATCTGTAAGGAAGGATGTATGGAGTCATGTCAGGGCCTGCCAAACTTGCCAAAAATACAAGGGCACTAACCAGAAGCCTGCTGGACATCTTGAGTCACCAGACGTTAGTGCACCAGGGGAAATGTTGGGGGTAGACTTTATGGGGCCATTTCCGCCTAGTAAAGCCAGGAACACTGTGTTGATGGTGGTGGTGGACTATTACTCCAAATGGGTGGAACTATTCCCATTAAGAGATGCCAAGACCCCTAAAGTCTGTCACATCCTCAGGAACGACATATTTACCCGCTGGGGGGTGCCTGCATATTTGGTGTCGGACAGAGGACCACAGTTTACCAGCCGCCTGTTAGCCAGTTTGTGCACTTCTTGGGGTGTAGTCCAAAAGCTGACCACTGCTTATCACCCTCAAACCAACCTCACGGAGAGAGTCAATCGGACCCTGAAGACAATGATTGCTTCATTTGTTGGACGTCAACACCAGGATTGGGACAGATGGCTCCCCGAGTTCAGGCTGGCTATAAACTCAGCAGTGCATGAGACCACTGGTGTTTCCCCAGCAATGTTGGCCCTCGGTCGTAAGTTAAAGGATCCTCTGGAGCGTCTCATTCACCAAGCACCTACACCAGACATGCCTACATATCATACATTGCATACACAAACACAAATACAAAAGGAAGTCAACAGACATGTGGGTCTGGCCAAAGCCCGACAAGCTAGGTATTATAATGCACGACGTAGGGATGTACACTTTACAGTCGGTGACCTAGTCTGGGTTAGGGCACACCCTTTGTCCAAAGCTTCGGCTAAGTTCTCTGCGAAACTCGCACCCAAATGGTCAGGGCCTGTGAGGGTAGAGAGGCAGCTTAGTCCTGTTACTTACCGTGTGTCAGGGATGACAGATAATAGTAAAGTTGATACGATCAACGTGGCCGACATGAAACCCTTCTACGGCCCCGATAAGCCGCTGGCTGGGGGGGGGGGAATGTAATGGTCACTGATCAATTTATACAGCGTTAGATTTATTTCCATTTATTTTCATTGGTTTCCTTATCTTGTTATATTATCTACGCTGCAAAAATGACCATTTATTATTATTCCTTGTCTCCTGTAAGGTAATGAGTGTGTTCCAAATGAAAGTTTGGAACTACACTCATCTCCAGGCCAGTGGTCACTCTTTTAGGGATGAAGATGTTCACATCCTTGATAGAGAGGAACGATGGTTTGAGAGAGGAGTAAAGGAGGCCATCTTTGTGAAAAGAAACCGCCCATCATTAAACAGGGGTGGAGGCCTCCGGGTTCAACTGTCCCCCTCCTACAATGCTGTGATTGCTGGTATCACTCAGCCCTCTGTGAATAGCAAACAACCATCAGGGTGCTAACGATCCTTTGTTAGGCTGATGGTCCTCCTTGATCATGTGAGCAGCTGGTTTCGGCTGTCATCAGCCAACTGGTTGTGTAACACTGTGAGAGGGTGCTATTTATAAGACTGAGCTGAACCCAGCACCTCAGACTGAGGAAGTCTTTCGGACGAAAGACGAAACGTTTCTACAGTTTTTTTTGCTTTGTTTTGTTTTGTTTTTTTGAATGTCCAGAGGACCAGACTTAGCTTTTTTAGATTTTTCTACCTGGATTATTGAGCATGCATCAGGGTAAAGTTTGAGTTTGTTTATTTGTTTGTGTAAATTGTTTTGTAATAATACGTTTTGGAGACGGTGGGGGAGTGGACTTAAAAGGAGGAGGAAGTGACGGCGCTTCCTCTCTCTCTCTCTCTCTCTCTCTCTCTGTCTCACCGTGGAGTGCGCACCTGCTGAGTAGGATTTGGCGTGAGGCCGTTGCCCTGTGGACTGCCTGTGGACTGTGGATTGCCTTGAGTTGGGATCGCTGTGGATTAGTAAATTTCTCCTTACCCAGGACTGCAGGGGAGGCACGCTAAAAGGACCTTGAGACTCTGGTGAGATTGTTTCTTTTTATTTCGGCGCGCCGACGCCTGGATGGATTGAGTGGGCGTTTCCTCATCCTGCTTCAAACAAACTTTTTATCTGAGAGAGCATTTGGACTGAAAGTTGGTGCAGTTTGGGTTTTTAATTTGGTTTATGGGGTTTGTCTGCAGCTATGTAGATGTTGGGAATGCTGCAGATATGTAAATGGTGGGGGAATGAAGCGTTCGGGTTTGTTTATGTGCACAACTGATTTGTTTGTTTAAATTGGGTATTAAATGTCATCACATGGCTAATATCAATAGATGTTTATGAGAGTTTTCTTGTATGTGGGGTGAATTATTTTTTTGTTTACTGGTTTATGCTTTCTGCTCAACCTTTATAAGTTTTAAGCGCCGTCAGCTCCAGGCACTGCCCCTGACTAATTTAGCATATGTAATAATTAGTCCCCTTTTATCCGGTGGGGGGGCAGGTTGTTATAGTTTTGTGCCCCCTATAAGGGAAGTACATGGGCACAGATAGGTACTAGAGGGGCACGGACAATGCATGTCCCTGTACCCCATTGCAAAGTATTGACCGTGCCCCCTAGGTACCGTTTTGTGCCCCCTATAAGGGAAGTACATGGGCACGGATAGGTGCTAGAGGGGCACGGACAATGCATGTCCCTGTACCCCATTGTAAAGTATTGACCATGCCCCCTTGGTACCGTTTCGTGCCCCCTATAAGGGAAGTACATGGCACGGATAGGTACCAGAGGGGCACGGACAATGCATGTCCAAGTACCCTAATGAAAAATAATGACCATGCCCCTTTGGTACCATTCTGCGACCCCTCTAAGGGACGAGCGGGGGCACGAACAGGGACCAGAGGGGCATGGAGGACGCTTCAAAATGGCCGTCAATGCGAAGTAACGAGAGCGCCCCTTTGGTACGGTTCCGCGACCCCTCTAAGGGACGAGCGAGGGCACGAACAAGGACCAGAGGGGCACGGTGGACGCTTCAAAATGGCCGCTAATGCGAAGTAACGCCCGCGCCTCTTTGGTACCATTCCGTGACCACTCTAAGGGATGAGCGGGGGCACGAACAGGGACCAGAGGGGCACGGTCGACGCTTCAAAATGGTTGCCAATGCAAAGTAACGACCGCGTCCCTTGCGAGGACCAATGCATTTCAATGAGGAGCACCGACTGACACCGGAGGGGCACAGCACATGCACCAGCCTCGGTGCCCCTCTGGTGTCAGTCCACGCCCCTCCGAAAGGCGCCACCTGGCATCCGTTTTTATATTGCAGGTACGTTTACCCAATTCCTGCGCGGGGGCGTAGCACGCCACGCATGCGCGACCCAACCCAGATCGTAGAGGGGAGTGAGACGGACGCGTGGACACGTGAACGGTGTCTCTACGTGCCACGGTCTCCGAGCTAGGACTATTTGGCACGGCGGTGATGCCTCTATGGCTATACTGGTGTTAGCGCTGTGCCCCCTCCATCCCTTTCCTTTTTGCTCCATCCCAATCGGTCCAAATGCTTTTTGTAAAAAGGACTAGTACTTATAATCTCAAGGGAACAGATCTTTTTGTTATGCCACAACACAGAACCAGTTTAAAGAGTAGGTCCACTTTAGTACAAGGAATAAGACTGTGGAATGGTTTGGAACCTGATATTAAAATTGCAAAATCAATATCTATATTTAAGAAAATGATTAAAATAAAAAATTTGAACAAATATTCATAAATTAGATCATATACAAACTACTATATATGGTATTATGTAAGAAATAATTTATAATATTATTTTTGTGATTGCTGTTTGAATTGATTGTATGAATTAATTTTGTTGAAGAAGGGGCAGATATAAAATATTTTTTTCTTCTGCCTCCTTTCATTTCATGTATTTTTGATTTTATATTGTGTTTTTTTGTAAACAGTATTCTTGTGTTTTTAAATTTTGAAATGAATAAATTGCTTGCTTGATTGATTGATTGATTGATTGATTGATTGAATAGTAATTTACGGATTCCTTTCTTTTTCAGTTTACCCAATATTTTTGTGATCAGTTATGATGGACAAATAAACCATGAAGTGACCATGAGACATTTATTTTAGTTGGTTTGTCAAAGACACTACCTTTTCTTTAAAATAAATCAACTAAAATTAACACCATTACACTTGATTGACGGATTTCACTTTCTTGCAATTTAACACGCATCAGCACACTTAAATTGTAACAACAGACATAAGTAATGAGTTAACATGTTACTTTTTATCTGTGACTCTTAGCTTAAAAATGTAGTTACCAGCTTAGAATGAAATAAAATAGAGTTTGAGAGGAATAGATTAAAGATGGAGAGAGAAAGAAATCTATTTTGAGTTTAAACAGAGATGACACTTCTCCATACGAAAACCAGCTCGACTCCAGTGCACGTTCCATTAAACATCAGCAACTCTGTACCTGTTAAGACGTCTGTCTCAGTTGGTAGAGTTGAGAAGCAGTTTAGCTTCACAGGTTCTAGGCCCGTGAAGTCCGGTCATACCTCGGCATGTTTATGGCGTGTCGTGAGGCCTGCTTTCTCCGTCAAAGACAGTGGCAGCTTCTGGGTTAGTTTCAAAATAAAGCATTCCTCAAGAAAGTTCTAGAGAGCTTTTGCTCGGTGAACTGAATGGAGACATCCATCAGTTCCAACTGATACGTCAGTCTTTGGCTCTTGACCAAACTTAATCAGCTGACAAGACAGAGAGCTTTCAGGTCTTGCTGTCTTTTTCACTCTGAAGCGTTCCGGGAAGCAAAACGATTTTACTAAAAATGTTGAGACCAGACAAAATTAAGTCTTCTCATTGGTTGTAGCCAAGAGGAGACAGTGATAATGTGAAGCTTTAGACTTCGAGGTGAACAGAGAGTTTGTTTAGAAAACAAAGAGGACTGTTTTAGGAAAGGTGTCTGCAAGTGAAGACATACAGACGCTCATGAGAGTTTTAGCTGTTTCTCATCTTAAAACAAAACTGAACATGTCAGTTTGACATATTATTCAACTTTGCCATAGTTATTAGACACCTTCATTAGTGCAGAAGTGACACAGTAATGCTTCACATTATAGAATAACACAGCATATGTAATGCTTCATATTAAAGAATAACACAGCATAACATATGTGATTATAAAACATATTGTAAAGATACAACACTGCTTTACTGTTTTCTGAGAGGTCAGTATAGGTCATCACAGGAACAGTTCAAAAAAGACGTATCATAGCGGACACTGTCATGCCCACTACATATTTATTTATAGAAATTTACTGCAAAGTCATGAATGTTATGGGTCTTTATATGTGTTTTGTTGCTGTGTTCTGTTATGTACTTTGCAGGAATACGGACGGCGGTCGGGTGTGTTTGCCTTGTGCTCTTCTTGTGGATAATTGTTATGTTTTGTAGTCTTGCTTTCTGTCTTTCCTTTCTTTCTTTCCTATATTAAAAAAATAAAAAATCATAATGGTATGAAGAGAATGGCTGTAAGGTGAGAAGGGAGGCCATCTATAAAAGGAGAAAAAAACTGTGGAAACTAAACACAAAGACTAGACCTAAGAAATTATTAAAAGTTCAAAAAGTGGAACTTCCGGTTATGGCGACCATGTGAGAGGACGTGTTTTTCATCGCTCTGCTGTTCCTGCCAAAGAATATCTCTAAAATCCCTTCCTTTCAAAACGTTCTAAACGGCTACTGAACGTAGGAGGTCAGAATAATGCCTAAAGCAGCAAAAGCATCTCAAGAAGAAAGTGGAAAAGCAAAACAACACAAGCTAACGGAGTATCATCTTCGAGGGGAAATGCAAAGAGCTAATGCTAGCACATGCTCAGCTCCAATGGCTACCAAAGATAGAGAGGAGAACTGAAAGTTATGCACCATAAGTCATGTTCCCTGAAGGAAGGGAACGAGGTACAACATATGCTATGGGAATTGCACCCCGCATAATTACCTAAAGGAATACATTCACACATTTACGGCAGGGGTGTCAGCATCGCGCCAGAGGCCCCGCCCTCTGGGTACTTAAGCCGCTGACGCTCATTCATCAATCTCCAAGATGCACTTCACCGAGCTTTCAGCATTGAAAAGGGCCAAGTATGTTGCACCTCGTTCCCTTCCTTCACGGAACATGAGTTATGGTGCATAACTTTCAGTTCCTTTTCAGTCATGTCTCTCGGTGCAACATATGCTATGGAAACGTAATTCAATCACGCCCTTGAAATGCTTAGTAAAATGCATGCTAGTGTGAACGTCTGCCTCTATTCAGCAGGCATCTCAAGGCTGCTTTCTACTGTGTGTTAGAAAGGACAGCCTGAGTGACATCACATGCATTAACATCCAAACTGTAATGCTTGGCAAAAGTGTTTATTGAGATCCAGTTCGTAGCAGCACAAATGTCTGCAACTGGTACACCCTTGAACAGTGACCATGAGGTGGCAAAGCCCCGAGTAGAGAGAGTGCACACTCCAGAGGGCACCTGTTGACCTTTGCTACTGTACACCCTTTTTATGGCCTCAGTCACCCAGTGTGAGAGGTACTGCTTTGATAGGGCCTTTCCGATAGCAGGTGCTGCAAAGCACACAAACAGTTGATTTTTTTTCTCCATTCGGCTGTTCTCTGCATGTAAGCGCTTAAAGCTCTCACGGGGCAGAGAGCCTCCAGTCTTTCCTGTTCCTGAGTGAGGACAGGAGCAGGTGGAAAAGACGAGAGATCAAAGTCCAGACTTCTGTGGTTTAGAGTCAAGAACTTGGGGATATATACGGGATTAGGCCTTAGGGTGACCTTTGACCCGTCAGGGACGAACCTGGTACACATTGGGTGTACAGACAAGGCATGGAGGTCACCCACACGTTTCGCCGAGCAAAGAGCCAGGAGAAGAACGGTCTTATAAGATAATAAATCTATCTTAATGTCTCTCAGTGGTTCGAATGGAGGATCACAGAGAGTCCCCAAGACCATACTAAGATCCCATCCAGGGGTCAAGATCCTGCTGGGGGGTCTCTTACTTAACACGTCCTTCATAAATCTTATTATGAGCGGTTGCACGCCAGGCGTTCTGCTCCCCCAGCCTTCGTGACAGGCCGAAATTGCTGATAGGAACACCTTAATAGTTGAAAAAGAACAACCTTTCTCCAGCAAGTCCTGAATAAAGGTGAGGAGCTGAGCCAGGTCACATGAATAAGAAATAATATTTCTTGCTGTGCACCAAGCTTCAAAAATATGCCACTTCCGGGCGTAAAGAGACTGAGTTGACCTAGCTCGTGCATTTTGAATGGTATTTACCACATTCTCTGGCAGGCCTGAGGCCACCAGCTTGTCCCTTTCCACCACCAAACTGAAATTTACCATAGCTCACAGCCTAAGTAGCGAGACTGCTCTTCGGGTGACGTGGAGGGTCCCTGTAGAGGAGCAGGTGGTAGAACCAGCTCTCCCTCAAGGGCCCTAATTCCTGTGGTCCCTTGAAGGTCAATCACGTTAGGGAGAGGACCTTCCTGCAGATTTACCGCCCTACTGCTCTGATCAAGAGTGTTTGGGGACAGAGGCAATCTGTTGTCATTATTAGACAAAAGCGGGACAGAATGTCTGTTTTTCCTCTTTTTGTTGGGGGTCATGGATCGGAGAGGTTGCAAGTTTTGTAAACAAGCAGATCTCCTGGCCCCATCCTGTTTCCTAGTTGGGCCTGGTTTACTGGTCTCCGGCCTTAAAAGGGTCCTAGGGCCTGACAAACCACCAGTGGGCTGTGTTTCACCCGGTGGGGGTACGTCGTTTAAGAGCAGAACTAAGTCAGCACATTGAGTGCAGTCACATGCTGATAGATAATTGCTTGAGCATTGCATGTCGCCCACTACAGATAAGGGGGCAGCTTCAGCATGAGAATGTGGAGATGGTCCTTTATGCTAAGCAGACATAATAATAATGTAATAATAAACTTTATTTGTATAGTGCCTTCCTACAATGCCTTGCATTGACCAAGGTGCTTAACAGGACAGAAAGTATAAAAACTGATACAATAAATCAGTGAAAATAGAATAAAAGCAACAGCAATAAAAGGAGGCAATGGAAATAAAAATGCTACATACCAAAATACCAAAAATAATAAAAGTTACACACTGAAAGCTTTTTTGAAGAAGTGGGTCTTCAGTTTGGATTTAAACAGAGTCAGATCAGAGGTGGCTCGTATCTCAAGGGGAAGGTTGTTCCAGGCTTTTGGGCCGGCAACAGAAAAGGACCGGTCTCCCCATTGTTTGTACCTTGAGCGAGGCACCTCCAGCAGGTGTTGACTGGCAGATCGTAAAGCTCTGCTGGGCTGATGGACTTTCAAAAGTTCTGAGATGTAGGGAGGTGCGAGTCCATTCAGAGCTTTGAAAACAAACAGGAGCAGCTTAAACTGTATCCTGAACTGAACCGGGAGCCAGTCTAAAGAGGACAGGACAGGAGTGATGTGTTCATATATTCGTGTGTTAGTCAAAAAGCGGGCGGCAGAGTTCTGTACAAGCTGTAAACGGGAGATGGAGGATTGATTAATTCCAACATACAAAGCATTACAATAGTCGAGTCTGGGGGTCACAAAGGCATGGATGGCCTTCTCCAGATCACTACGGCTGAGGAGTGACTTTACTTTAGAAAGCAGACGGAGCTGAAAGAAGCTGGTCTTGACAACAGAACTGATCTGTTTATCAAGCTTTAAGTTGGAGTCAAGCTGCACTCCAAGATTTCTGACCACCGGGTTGAAGTGGGGGAGGGGAAAACCAAAACTGGGACTGGGAAGGATGTTGCTGGCATCACTGGGTGTACCAAATAAAATGCATTCAGTTTTATCTGTGTTTAGGTGGAGGAAGTTTTGAGAGAGCCAGTGCTTAATGTCATATAAGCAGTTGACAATAGTGTTTGAATTGGGTGATGGGTTGGGAGTGACCGGCAGATGGATTTGTAAACGTGTAGATTTCCCTGTCCCAAAGAAGGCAACGCCCGCATGCCTCAATGACTATCGCCCAGTAGCACTCACCCCCATCCTGATGAAGTGCTTTGAACGGCTAGTCATGAAAAGCATCACATCTGTCCTCCCTGCCTCCCTGGATCCCTTCCAATTTGCATACCGACCTAATCGCTCAACCGACGATGCCATCTCCTCTGCCCTCCACACAGCTCTCACACATCTGGACACGAAGGACTCTTATGTTAGAATGCTGTTCATTGACTTCAGCTCGGCATTCAACACCATCATCCCCCAACAGCTCATCCTTAACTGGACAGTCTGGGGCTGAACACCTCAATGTGTAACTGGCTGCTAGACTTCCTGACCAGGAGACCACAGACAGTACGGGTCGGGAGTAACACATCTAGCACCATCACATTGAACACAGGGGCCCCACAAGGATGTGTGCTGAGCCCCCTTCTATTCACCCTGCTAACACACGACTGCACACCATCATACAGCTCCAACCACTTCATCAAGTTTGCGGACGACACAACAGTGGTAGGTCTCATCAGCAACAACGATGAGACGGACTACAGGAACGAGGTGAGCCGCTGGCCTTGTGGTGCGGACACAACAATCTCACTCTCAACATGGAGAAGACAAAGGAGATTGTTGTGGACTTCAAGAAGAGGGATGCCCAACATGCCTCTCTGATCATTCACAGCACCGCAGTGGAGAGAGTAGACAGCACCAAGTTCCTGGGAGTGCACGTCTCAAAGGACCTGTCCTGGAGCAGGAACACTGCATCACTGGCCAAGAAGGCTCACCAACGCCTCTACTTTCTCCGCAAGCTGAAAAGGGCTGGAGCTTCAACCCCCATCATGTGCACCTTCTACAGAGGTGCCATAGAAAGTGTCCTGACAAGCTGCATCACTGTGTGGTTTGGTGCATGTACTGCATCCTGCCGCAAGAGCCTCCAGCGCATCGTGAGAGCAGCTGAGAAGATCGTCGGCACCTCCTTGCCCTCACTGCAGGACTTACACAGCAAACGCCTCACTCGGAAAGCCCACTGCATGGCAGGTGATCCCACACACCCACTACACAGCTGCTTCAGACTGCTGCCATCAGGGAGGAGACTGAGAAGTCTCCAGGCTCGAACCAGCAGACTGAGAGACAGCTCTGTTCATCAGGCAGTCAGGATGCTAAACACTCTGCCTGCTCTGCCTCCCCTCCCATTTGAACTGCCTTAACACAAAAAACTTTCTCACACATTACCACACAACACAAAGATTTTAACACTGGACTCTGTGTCATCAAACGGGTTATTCACTAAACTCTCGGTCATGTGCTCATTCAGTTTGCACTACTCTCATATTTGCACTAATGTTTGTATTACATCACTGCCTATAGTCATACTACTGTTTACACTCACTGTTTACATACTACTGTTTACATTCACTGTTTACATTTATTAATACTGTTTACATTTATTACTACTGTTTACATTTACACTACTTTTATATCTACACTACTGCTGATACATATACAGTATTCTCTGACCAGCCTTATTTAAGGATGCCCAATGTGCCTTACTGCATATGCCACTTTTGCCTCTATACCAACATCAACTACTACCTCATACATATACTGTGTACATTAACTCATATGCTGCTTTGCCACTCTTTGCAAATGTCAATGCTAGAACCTTCAGTTTATTTTATAGATATACTTTTTATACTTTTTATACTACTATGCAAAAACTCAGGACAGTATTACACTTTTATTATTTCATTTTATGCTTATGTTCATTAAATGTTTAGTGTTTTAGTGTTGGTGTAAATTTTCATACTTTTATACTACTATGCAAAAACTCAGGACAGTGTTACACTTTTACCATTTTATGCTTATGTTTATTAAATGTTTCAGTGTTTTAGTGTTTAAATGGTTACTGTTGGACCGAGGGACTGAGAGAAACACAATTTCAATCCTGTGTATGTCCTTTACATATTGCAGTTCTGACAATAAAGTTGACTTTGACTTTTGACTTTGACTTTAAATCGTCTGCATACATATGAAAAGAAAGATTTTGACGTGCAATGATTTATCCTAATGGCAGCATGTAGAGAGAAAAGAGGACTGGCCCCAGAATGGATCCCTGTGGACCGCCAGAGGTCAGATGGGTTTATGAAGAGGAGGACAGATCACCTATCATGACAGAAAATGTTCTCCCAGTTAAGTATGATCTGAACCACTCAAGCACAGCTCCCTAGAGGCCAACCACCTGAGACAAGCGGTTAATTAGAACCTGATTGTCGACGGTGTCAAAAGCTGCTGAGAGGTCTAACATCACCAGCAGAACAGGGTTTTTTGCATCCAGGGACAGAATAATGTCATTCTGCACTTTGAGCATTGCTGATTCAGTACTGTGACGGGCTCGAAAACCAGACTGAAATTTTTCAAACAGGTTGTTGAGCTCTAGAAAAGATTGAAGTTGAATAAAACAGTCTTTTCTAGGACCTTTGATAGAAATGACAGATGGGAAACTGGTCTCAAGTTAGAGAGAGCTGTAGGATCTAGGCCTGGTTTTTTGAGAAGAGGCCTTACCACAACGTGTTTGAAAGCAGATAGCACAAAACCTAGAGTTAGACAGCTGTTAATAAATGACAAAACACAAGGACCAATTACATCAAAGGACTGTTTGAACATTTTAGAGGGAATGATGTCCAAAGAACAGTTTGTTGGTTTCATCTGTTGAACCACGTTGATGAGGTGAGGCAGTGAAACTAGGTCAAACTGGTCAAAAACCGCAGTGGTTGTTGCAGACGCACATGACTGGACATTGTTGGATGGACTGACAATGTTCTGCCTGATAGAGTCTATTTTGTTGACAAAATAGCTCTGAAAGTCATCACAGGTAGACTATGTGGCAGTTTTCAGAACATTGACAGAGGGATTGATGACAGGACTGGATTGTGCTAAATAGCATCCTCGGCCGGTTGGAGCTGATGGAGATTAAATTGAAGAGGTATTGTGACTTGGCCTGCTTAACAGCATTTTGATAATCACAGAGACAGTCTCTCAGTATTCCCTGGGACACATGAAGCCGGTCGCACTTCAATCTGCGCTCTGCTTTCCTGCAACGTTGTCGAAGAGCCCGCGTTGTTTCGTTAAGCCATGGAAGTGGTTTGATCTTTGAAGAAGCCTGTTTGAGAGGAGCGATGGAGTCCAAGATCGTTGTGCAGGTGTGATGGAAGGAGGTGATGAAGTCCTCAGGATGTAGAGATGGGTCCAGGCTGACAGCTGAGTATAAGTCAGTGCTCTTAAAGGTATCAGTGAACTGACTTGGAGTGGATAGGGTGATGGAGCAGCAGAGATGTGCTGGGAGAACAGCTTTTGGTGCAGGAAGGGTGGAAAATTCAAATAAGATGGGAAATTGGTCTGAAATGCAGGTGTCCATAATCTCTACTGCAGATATGTGAAAGCAGTGGGAGATAATTAAGTCCAGTGTGTGGCCCTGACTGTACGTGGCCCCTGAGACAGATTGCAACAGGTTAAAAGAGTCCAGAAGGTCCTGAAACTCACATCCAAGTTGATTACTTGGTCAGCAGATGTGTGCGTTGAAATCTCCACAAAAAAGCAGGGTGTTAAATTTTGGCAGCAGTTCAACCAGTAGTTCTGAGAACTCACTGAGGAAGTCCTTATTATATTGTGGTGGGTGATAAATAAGCTCACACAGCAGAGGTTTAGCAGATTCCAGCACAAACAGCATGATTTCAAAGCTGCTGTAGTTTTTCTGAGGCAACAAGCGGCACTTGAACGCATCACTGAACACAGTAGCCAGGCCACTTCCCCCGACCGGACCCGCGCGGAGCGTTCAGGTAGGAGCAACCAGGTGGGAGGAGCTCAGAGAAGCAGCTGTTGTCTCCTGGTTTCTGCCAGGTTTCAGTCATCAGAAACAGATCCAGACGATGAGTGGAGATCAAATCACTTAAAATAAAAGTTTTATTAGTGATCGATTGGGTGTTAAACAGTGCTGCACGTACTGGAACACAGCCAGTTACATCACCCGCAGCTTGAGCGAACGGGCGGAGGTTCTGTTTAACGCAGCTCTGCTTCAATGTCTTCACCGGGGGACAAGATGGATACTGATTGCTGACTTTATGATTGACAGCGACAAGGCAGCGATGGCGATGAATCAAGGAACGATGGACATCAAAGACACTGAATTCAGGAGGTAAGTCAGCCTTAGCCGTGCTGTGAGGAGAGATACTTTTTGAATCTCACCAGGACTCCCGCTCTTGTTCCGTGTCTTCTGCGGCGCTTGTTACGTGGCAACGTGCTGGCGTTGTGGTGTAGGTAGGCTGGAACAGACGCCAGGAAAGGTGGAGGTGGTGGAGGCTTAAAATGTCCATATTTTCCAGTAGTCGGTGCATTGATTAGCGAGTCTTGTATACTTAGAAGAGTTGAGCGATCATAGACCAGAAGCGAGGATGCATCGTCGATGAAAAAAAGGCAAAACACGAACAACAATAAAAAGTTCAGGAGAGGAGATAGACAGCGTGCCGTAAACAAAGGCGCCATCTTGGAACGCCTCAGGCCTACCAGACTTTATATTGGTTGGTGACAGAGAGTTTAATCCTCTTCTATTAAAAGGAAAAGGAGTCTGATTCAGCCTTGGCTTGTTTACACACACTACAGTTTCATCACAACTGCCTTTGTGAACGTGTGAAGCTGGTGTTAGCCTGTGGGCTTCTGCCATGGCCCCCCCGTCCCTTACTGGGAACCGTTGAATAGGTGGCCAGGAAGGTGGGTCATCGGATTCTGTCGGCGCGCACCCCTGGAGCGCGGATGTGTCACAGGTTTGTTTGGTTTGTGTATTGTCCGCCCCGTGGTTTACAACGGAGCGGGGTCCAGAGCACGTGACCCCCCTCACCTGTCTCTGTGAGGAGTGTCGGGCCTGTTTGCAGGTGCCTCTGGGCCTGTCTGTTGCAGACAGAACTGAGGCACCTTGCTAGGCTTCATTGATTAGGCTAACACCCCGTGAGTCGTAAGGGAGGGGGGGAGATGGCCCCCTCCCTTTATGTCGGCTAGTAGGACAGAGGGACTCGATCTGCTGATGTTATTGTGTTTGTTGTTGGGTTTTTTTGTGAGTCAAGAAAACAGAGAGGGGCTGTTTTTTTTAGCTTTATTCATGCTTATGTGTAACGACATATTTGACTTTATGTCACTCACAGCAGAAAGAACAGGATTTGTGTCTAAAACAAAGTCACCAGCTTTTTGTACCGTGCTACAAATTCTGGATGTGAAAAGATCATTTCCCGTACCACGTGGACGGGTGATCGTGTAAAGTTAAGAAGCGGTCCTGGTTCATCAGGCACGCTTCTGTTTGGTGTCCCGATTCATCGAGGAGGTGATGTACTGGTCCACCTGACGGGGAACAAATCTGTTCTTACTCCAGGCGTGTTCGGTCCGAGGTGGGCCCGGCGGTGGTCTCTGCCGGTGCTCGGCCTCGTACGCTGGCCGCTTTTGTGGTATGGCTGAATGATGTCGAGGCTGCGGTGCTCTGCTCCCAGCTGACTCCTTGGGGTGGTGAAGGTTCTCCTGGGGATGCCCACTCGGAGAAGTTCAGCCTGTTTGCGCCTCTGGTCCAGCCTTGTCTGAATTCTATCCAACGCTTTTCCAAAAAGTCCCGTCGGTTCTATCGAATGATGGAAAAAAAATGAACTTTCTGTCCCTCCGGGAGGTCAGCTATTGTCATTCACAGATGGCGTATTGTGATGACCACCTCAGCCATTCCTCTGCCTTGTACAACAGCTGTTGTCCCTATCATGTAGAGCACAAAGTCTGTTGCCCTGTGGGCTTCATCCAGCAACACCATAGCAGCTTGCTTGTCTGTCGTTACCTGGAGCTCCTGTAGTTTTTCAACCAGGTAGGCTTGCATCATTGCGGACGCATTCATTGCGCATGCCGCGAGACCCTGAGCCCTGTAGCATTTCTCGAGCAGAGAAGCCGAGACTCGACAAGCCTTGCTGGGGAGAGTTGGTTTTGTCCCGGATGACTTGGGAACCAGATGAGATACCAACGTGTCCTCAATTTGAGGCCCGTTGGCTATTCCCACTTCATCCATCCTGTCCACGTCGAGAAACTACGAGAGCGGCAATAGCATGGGAGGTCTGGGCTGAGACCAGGTGCGAGTCAGTTCTGTGAGGAAGTCTGGAAAGACGGGCATCCTTTGCCTTGTGGCGGCCTGCTGCTTTGATTAAAAATAATTTCCTGCCAACCTTGAGACTTGTTGACGAGGTGGCGGCTCCGGCCAATGGATCTGCAGTGCGTCCGCTGCTCTGTGACACAAGTCGAACATAGCAGGGATGGAAAAGTCAGTCTCCGGGAGCACAGATACCAATGTGCGGGAGAGGTCTTCTCCCTGTTCCCCGTATCCGATGTCGGCGTTGTCCGCAGAAAATTCACCTGAGGCTGAAATCGAGATCTCGTCCTCGTTCATCATGTCTCGAGTGTCAAATTTGACTGTTAAGTCCACCATGGAGGACAGCACATCTGGGCTGTCACCCCATTTGACTCGTGTGCTATCGTCCAAAGCCATGCTCTCGAGCTCCGGCGTGGGAGTCAGAGGCTCAGCAGTGTCCGGGTCTGCTGGCGCCGCGGCTGCCCCCATGGCCTTGACGACGAAGTCCGTCCGGTGCCTCCTCACCGCCTCCAGCATCTGGCTACAGTGTAGGCAAGACTCGGGTGCGTCCAACGCCATGTTCGCGTGCAACATCCCCAAGCAGACGGGACAGGCCTCGTGGGTGTCCGTTGCTGAGAGGGAAAAACCGCATCCGTTGGGGCAGGCGTGCAAGGGTGGGCTTGCCGTTCTGCTGATCTTTTTTGGAAGTCTTGTCTTTCGCTTTCCTTTCTCCGGAGGCATGTCTGAGCTAAGATGAACGAGTCCTTCCAAGATCTTTTTTCTTTATTTGAGACGTCTCCTCCGTCGCGTCGCTTTCGCTTGCTAGCCTACTACGAATTGGCAGAGGTAGCGGTGTGACGCAGTTAGCGCCGTCGAGCGAAGCAGTCTGCGGAAAGAGGAGAAGAAAAAACTTTGGGGTTAAGGAAAAATGTGCCGGACTAGCTTTCGCTGGCCCAAGGAATAATTATCTGTGCGCTCTGTGTAAGGAGCAAGTACACCTCTGGTTGAGCGATGAAGTAGCAGAGAAGTCCCGCGGAGAGAGAGAGTTCAGGTTTAAGCGAGGTGAAGGGCAATAAGAGATTGATGAATGGGCGTCAGCGGCTTAAGTACTCAGAGGGCGGGGCCTCTGGCGTGACGCTGACGCCCATGCCATAAAGGCGTGAATGTATTCCTTCAGGTAATCGCGCGGGGGTGCGATTCCCATAGCATATGTTGCACCGAGAGACATGACTGAAAGGGAACTCAAAGTCTCAAAGCAGCAAGGTGGACGAAATACTGTCTGTTGTTAACTCAATCCAGAAGGATTTCTCCTCTAAATTTGATGAAGTCCTGGGGTTTATCGACAGCATGAGAAAAGAGATAAATGACTGTACCCAGCGAGTCGCAGAAACAGAAGTACGTATTTCTGATGCAGAGAGCGAGATAGAAACAATGCGAGCTAAAGTGGATATACTAGAGTCCAATGAAAAAGACTTGGAAGATAAAGTTATGGATTTGGAGGCAAGGTCGAGACAAAATAACCTGAGGCTGGTTAACCTACCGGAGGGAGCTGAAGGACAGAACCCGTGTGAGTTCCTGGAGAAGTGGCTGCCGGAGACGCTTGGTGTTGGAGAAGTGGCCGTGGAAAGAGCGCATCGAATTGGAACCCGGAGGGACAGCACCGCAGTGTATCACACAATAATAATTAGATTTCTCAGCTACAAGGATAAGCAGCTTGTTGCTTTAGCATCAAGGGCTAAAACTGACATTAGTTACCAGAATCAACAAGTATGGTTCTACCCAGATGTTACTGCAGGTTTGCTTCAGCTTCTGAAGCAGTTCGACCCGATACGCACGGAGCTGCGCAAACTGAGTTTGTGCCATGGGGTGGCTCACCCAACCAAGCTGCTGGTGACTTATCAGGACCGGACTCATGTTTTTAAAACAGCGGCGGCTGCACGTGAGTTCCTAAAGAAGATCGAGAAGTAAACAAACGAGGAGGTAACAATGGGCTGAACGCCTATCCATTTCCTTAAATCAACAATTTGAGACATTGTAAAACCTTGATGGCGCCTTTATTGTTATGTTTTACTGTTATTGAAACAGCAGTGGACTAATATGCATATTTAGTTTTATTTAGGCATGGTAAGAGGAGGTGAGCACACCAGCTGATGTGCACATTAATAAGTTCGAACCTGTGAACACACAAGTAACGTGGAAGGTTAAATTACAGTTATAAATAGCGAACAGCATCGGTGAAGAAAGAAAAAAATATTGAGTGGTTAGACTGCTCCTCACTGTCTGTGGGTCGGTCACACGCGATAATGGGAGGTGAACTAAGGAGGGAGGAAGACCCTCGGAGGAGGGACTTGGGGTGGGAGTTTAGGTTTACAGGATATGTTGTAAGTTTTGGTTTGTTTTTTAAGCTTCTCAGATGTTCATGTTCTTACGGGGTAATTTGTATTTGTATTTTATTTTTTGTAATCCGTTAAGTCTTAAAGGCTTTAAATCTTAAAATGGTCACATGGAACTGCAGGGGTTTAGAGCGTTTTTATGAAGGTTAAACAAGTCATTAATAAATTGCATGATTTGGATTCCAAAACAGTATTTCCACAGGAGACGCATCTTATGGAAGAGGACGAGGGGCGGGTCAGGAAGAGGTGGCGCGGTGGTGCATTCACTTCAGCATTTTCTTCTCGAGCAAGAGGAGTTATGATTCTTATTCATGAATCTGTCCCATTTCTTGTAAACAATGTTATCAAGGATAAGAAAGGTAGATATTTAATAGTTCAGGGCTCTTTACTATCAGAAAAACTTAACCTGGTTAATGTTTACGGTCCTAACACAAATGATTCAAGGTTTTTTCAGGACTTGTTCCTTTCACTTTCATTGACGCAAGGGTGTTTTGTGATCGCAGGGGATTTTAATTGTACACTTATTCCAAAAATGGCTAGATCCATTGGATCGGATTTAACACATAATAATAATAGAACAATTATGCATATGTTTATGAAAGTTCTTAAACTGGTAGACATCTTTAGGGAACTCCATCATCAAACTAGAGCATACTCATGCTATTCATCAACATTTCAGACTTACTCGCAAATAGATTGTTTTTTAATTTCGTCAGAACTATTATCCAAAATTCAAAACTGTATGTATGACAGCATAGTGATCTCAGACCATGCCCCGTGCTGTCTTAGCTACTGTGATGAGAATTTAACCAGGGACCCCCCTAGATGGCGTTTTCAGCATAAATGGCTGCAGGATGAAAATGTTGTTAAATATATTGGACTACATATATTGATGAGTTCTTTCAGTTAAACACAAATCAGACAACAGTTTGCATCAGATGGGATGCCTTTAAAGTATTTATTAGAGGACATATTATTAGCTTTACAGGCAACAAGTCCAAGGAAGCCAGGACTAAAAGGCAGCATCTAGAAAACAATATAAAGAGTCAGAGTCAGAGAGTCAGAGAGTCTTTATTGTCATTTGCACCGCATGTGGTACATGAGATGAAAACGAGATTATGTACACGAGGTCCCAGTTACATCCAACAACAAATGAAAGAGAAAAACAGTAATAACATCGAGAACTAACTAAGAAAAACATCAACTAGTAATACACTAAGCCTAATATAGTGGGAATAAACAGCAGCACGAACATGAGTTTGTATGAGCAGATGGTCACAGATGAACACAGATGAACACAGCAACAAGAAAACATATCAGCATCAGCATGATGTGATATTTTGCAGTGTTTATTTTAATTTTATTTTTATTTATTCATGAGTCTAACAGCCTCAGGGTAGAAGCTGTTCCTCAGTCTAGTGGTTCTACACTTGATGCTCCTCAACCTCCGTCCTGAGGGGAGTGGGGCAAAGAGTGAGTGTGCTGGATGAGTGAGGTCTTTCATGATGCAGGTGGCTCTTTTCCTGCATCTGGAGGTGTAAATGTCTGTGATTGTGGGGAGACTGACTCCAACAGACTTCTGTGCAGCCTTCACCACTCTCTGCAGAGCTTTCCTCTCTTCAACTGTGCAGCCTCCATGCCACACGTTGATGCTGGAGCACAGGACGCTCTCCACTGCACACCTGTAGAACGAGGTGAGAACTGGGCTGCTCAGACCAGCTCGTCTCAGCCGTCTGAGGAAGTAGAGTCTCTGATGACCTTTCTTGATCAGGCTGGTGGTGTTGTTGCTCCAGCTGAGGTTATCATTCATGTGTACACCCAAGTATTTGTAGCTGGAGACCACTTCCACTGCAGACCCACCTATTTTCAGTGGGGCATGGGTGTGTTTGTTCCTTCTGAAGTCCACAATCATCTCCTTTGTCTTCTTCACATTCATGTGAAGATTATTCTCTTTGCACCAGCTCTCCAGATGTTCCACCTCCTGTCTGTAGCTGGACTCATCATTGTTTGTGATGCATCCCACCACCGCTGTATCATCTGCAAACTTAACAATATGACAGCCTGGAAGTGTGGCTGTACAATCATATGTGAGCAGAGTGAACAGAAGGGGGCTCAGCACACATCCCTGAGGAGAGCCAGTGCTGAGGGTTATGGTGGAGGAGGAGAAGTTGTGGATCTTCACGGACTGTGGTCTGTCTGTTAAGAAGTCTAGTACCCAGTTACAAATAGAGGGGCTTAGTCCAAGTGTAGATAGTTTGTCTATCAGAGTTTGGGGGATCATGGTGTTGAAGGCAGATGTGAAGTCCACAAAGAGCAGACGCACGTATGAGTCTTTCTGATCCAGGTGGGTGAGAGCAGTGTGGACCACGGAAGAAATGGCGTCCTCTGTTGATCGGTTCTCACGGTATGCGTATTGATGAGGGTCCTCATTGATGTTGACGGTTGCCTTGATGTGGGACATGACCAGTTTCTCAAAACATTTAGCGACTATCGGGGTGAGGGCCACTGGTCTATAGTCATTCAGACCAGTCACTGTGGAGCTCTTTGGGACTGGGATGATGGTCGCGGTCTTCAGGCAGGTGGGAACTGACTCCAGTGCAAGTGAGGTGGTGAAGATGTCAGCCAGCACCTCACAGAGCTGGTCCGCACATTCCTTCAGAACTTTCCCTGGGATGTTGTCTGGTCCGGTTGCTTTATGAGGATTAATCTTTCTGAGACTGCCTCTCACTTCTGCTGCGGACACCCTGAGATGCTCTTCATCTGGTGATGAGGTGAGTCTGGTGCTGGCTGGTCTAAAAGTCTCTTAAAGGACATTAGGGAGAGGGTTTTTCAAACAAATGATACTGAACTGAAAAAACAACTGTTGCTCTTAAAAGCAGAATACTGTATTATAAACAGTCTAGTTTCAGAGCTGCATCCAGTCTCTTAAGATTAAAAGAAAACTTTTACAAACAGGGAGACAAAGCTAGAAAACTTCTAGCTTGGCAAATTAAACAACTTGAAGCAACAACCTCGATCACATCAATTATAACAAGATAAAACTCTAATAGATCCAAGGGATATTAATAATGCCTTTAAAGATTATTATCAGAAATTATACGATACTCAAGGAAAATTAGACAAAATAGAATTAGATAAGTTTTTGAATGGGATACATATCCTTGTCATTGCAGATGACAGTAGAGCTGACTTAAATATAGAAATAAATAAAGAGGAACTAGCACAGACCATTAATGTAATGACATCCGATAAGCAAGCAGGACCTGATGATATCCCCATTGACCTTTATAAAAAAATTAAGGATAAATTGTTGTCACCCCTTCTGGATATGTTTATGGAGTCATTTAAAAAAGGCAGCCTGCCTCTCTCTTTGAATCAGGCACTAATCATTCTGCTGCCAAAACCAGGTAAACCTCATAATAAGTGTGAAATCCTGAGATCTATCAGTCTACTTAACTCAGACCTCAAAATTATCTGTAAATTATTGGCAAAAAGGTTGCAAAGAATCCTACCAGACAATAAATAAGGATCAAAATGGGTTTATAGTTGGGAGGCAAGGATATCACAATATTAGAAGGGTACTGAATATTATTTGGCTCAAAAAGAACACTAAAGATACAGCTCTTCCCTCTTTGGACGATGAAAAGGCTTTTGATAGGGTCAAATGGCCCTATGTTTTTAGCATTTTGGAAAGGTTCAGGTGTGAAGGTAACTTTATTAAATGAGTTAAAATATTGTATAATAATCCAACTGCAGAGAAAGTGTCAAACAAAATATTTTCAAAGGCGATTCAAATCAGGAAAGGTTGTCGCCAGGGATGCCCTCTCTCTCCCTTGCTATTCACTCTGGCAATTGAGCCATTGCCATCAGCAATTCGCTTACATTCACAGATCCCCGGGATCACAGTGGGTCCCACAGAACACAAAATCTCTTTATTGGCGGATGATGTAATTTTATTTCTAACAGATCTGAAAAAGTTAATTCCAGCGGTGATGGAAGTGATCCAGGAATTAAGGAGAGTCTCAGGTTACTTAGTAAATTATACAAAATCTTTTATTCTGGTGTTAAATTAAGGTGAAAGAACTAATCCCATCAGTGAGGTTAAGCAATTTGAAGTAGTGGATCATTTTGAATATCTGGGTATTCAGATCTTCACAGAACTACAACAGGTTGTCAAATCTAATTACGAACATCTAATGAAAACAATAGCTGCCTCATTTGACAACTGGACCAACCTACCTTTATCCATATTGGGAAGAGTTAATGTCCTGAAAATGAATATACTACCAAGCTATTATACCTCTTTCAAAGCATTCCTTTCCCACCTCCGCCTGAATTATTCATTTGGTTAAAAAACCTTTTGGGCTTTTTGTGGAACAAAGGAAAATCTAGGATACGCCTCTCTTTGCTTTATTTACCATTCGACAAAGGGGGGTTAAAGTGCCCCAATTTTAAATTTTACTATTGAGCAACACAATTAAGGACTATTATGTTCTGTTTTGCAGATAAAGATAATCCTCACTGGGTAGAAATGGAGTTTTTTCCTATACTCAGATACTCTAAAGAAGCCACAGAAATATACTACAAACCATATTTTGAAAAATATGATTAGAATTTCAAAGTCAAAAGTCAAAGTCAACTTTATTGTCAGATCTGCAATATGTACTGTACAGGACATACACAGGACCGAAATTGCGTTTCTCTCAGTCCCTCGGTGCAACAGTAAACATCTAAACATTGAAACACTGAAACATATAATAATAGACATAAGCATAAAATAGTAAAACTAACACTGTCCTGAGTTTTTTTTTTTTTTTGCATAGCGGTGCAAGAGCATGAAAATCCACACCAACTCTAAAACTAAAACATTAAACATTTAATGAACATAATACTGTCCTGAGTTTTTGCATACTAGCACAAAAAAAAGAGTATAAAAAGTATAACTAAAATAAACTAAAGGTTTCTAGCATTGACATTTGCAAAGTGGCAAAGCAGCGTATGAGTCAATGTACACAGTATATGTATGAGGTAGTAGTTGATGTTGTTATAGAGGCAAAAAGTGGCATATGCAGTAAGGCACATTGGGCATCCCTAAATAAGACCGTTCAGAGCACACTGTATATGTACCAGCAGTGGTGTAGATATTAGAGTAGTGTAAATAAATGTAAACAGTAGTAATTACATGTAAGCAGTAGTAATAAAAGTAAACAGTATTAATAAATGTAAACAGAGAATGTAAACAGTATTATGATTATAGGCAGTGATGTAATACAGACATTAGTGCAAGTATGAGAATTAGTGCAAACTGTATGAGCACATGACCGAGAGTTTAGTGAAAAACTTTGTGTTGAGTGATAATGTGTGAGAAAGTTTTAGTGTTAAGGCAGTTCAAATGGGAGGGGGGGCAGAGCAGGCAGAGTGTTTAGCATTCTGACTGCCTGATGAACAGAGCTGTCTCTCAGTCTGCTGGTTCGAGCCTGGAGACTCCTCAGTCTCCTCCCTGATGGCAGTAGTCTGAAGCAGCTGTGTAGTGGGTGTGTGGGATCACCTGCCATGCGGTGGGCTTTCCGAGTGAGGCGTTTGCTGTGTAAGTCCTGCAGTGAGGGCAAGGAGGTGCCCACGATCTTCTCAGCTGCTCTCACAATGCGCTGGAGGCTCTTGCGGCAGGATGCAGTACATGCACCAAACCACACAGTGATGCAGCTGGTCAGGACACTTTCTATGGCACCTCTGTAGAAGGTGCTCATGATGGGGGTTGAAGCTCCAGCCCTTTTCAGCTTGCGGAGAAAGTAGAGACGCTGGTGAGCCTTCTTTGCCAGTGCTGCAGTGTTCCTGCTCCAGGACAGGTCCTTTGAGACGTGCACTCCCAGGAACTTGGTGCTGTCTACTCTCTCCACTGCGGTGCTGTTGATGGTCAGAGGGGCATGTTGGGCATCCTTCTTCCTGAAGTCCACAACAATCTCCTTTGTCTTCTCCACGTTGAGAGTGAGATTGTTGTGTCCGCACCACAAGGCCAGGCGGCTCACCTCGTTCCTGTAGTCCGTCTCATCGTTGTTGCTGATGAGACCCACCACTGTTGTGTCGTCCGCAAACTTGATGAAGTGGTTGGAGCTGTACGATGGTGTGCAGTCGTGTGTTAGCAGGGTGAATAGAAGGGGGCTCAGCACACATCCTTGTGGGGCCCCTGTGTTCAATGTGATGGTGCTAGATGTGTTACTCCCGACCCGCACTGTCTGTGGTCTCCCGGTCAGGAAGTCTAGCAGCCAGTTACACATTGAGGTGTTCAGCCCCAGACTGTCCAGTTTAAGGATGAGCTGTTGGGGGATGATGGTGTTAAATGCCGAGCTGAAGTCGATGAACAACATTCTAACATAGGAGTCCTTCGTGTCCAGATGTGTGAGAGCTGTGTGAAGGGCAGAGGAGATGGCATCGTCGGTTGAGCGATTAGGTCGGTATGCAAATTGGAAGGGATCCAGGGAGTCAGGGAGGACAGATGTGATGCTTTTCATGACTAGCCGTTCAAAGCACTTCATCAGCACCAGCAGATCTTCCTCTGATTTTATCTTCAAATGGTGTCCCTATTGAGTTTGTTGATTCCTATAAATATCTGGGTATCCTGATCGATTCACATCTCTCTTTTAAACTCCACGTGGAAAACCTAGTGAAGAAACTGAAAGTTAAACTGGGTTTCTTTTTCAGAAACAGATCATGTCTAACACTGAATGTTAGGAAACGCCTTGTATCTGTGACTTTCCTTCCCTCCATTGATTACGGTGACATTCTCTACATGAATGCTCCTACAAGCACCCTGCGGATGTTGGATGTTGTCTATCATGGTGCACTAAGATTCATAACTGGTTGTGATTATCGTACCCACCACTGCACCCTGTATTCACTGGTTAACTGGACATCATTAACCTCACGCAGACTCTTCCACTGGTACATTTTCATCTTTAAATCACTTCTTGGTCTGCTGCCCTCATACATCTCCTCCTACATGTCTTTGCGTGAGTGCAGCTACAGTGTGCGCTCTCAGGACATGATTACCTGCAGTGTTCCGTCAGTGAGGACTGAACTTGGAAAAAGGGCCTTCTCCTACTCCGCTCCTGCTTCATGGAATATCTTACAAAAAGATCTGAAGCTCTCGAACTTGACTTCTCTAAATGGTTTTCAGAATCTGTTGGAATCCTGGCAAAAACCAATGCAGATTTGTTCCTGTCTTTGATTTTATACGTCTACCTTATAATGTTTTGCTAGTTTTTTGATACTTTGTTAAAAAAAAAAAAAAAATTGTTTTTCTCTCTTTTGTTTTCTATTGTTTATTGTTTGTTTTTTGTTTATTGTTTAAGGAAATTCTACCATTGCTGTTCATTGTTCTTTAGTTTTAGCAGGTCGCTTTCGTAAATGAGCCCATGAGGTTCAAAAGATTTACCTGACTAAATAAAGGTTGAATGAATGAATGAATCAGGATGGGGGTGAGTGCTACTGGGCGATAGTCATTGAGGCATGCGGGCGTTGCCTTCTTTGGGACATGGATGATGGTGGTGACTTTGAAACAGGTGGGGACGATGGCCTGGCTCAGTGAGATGTTAAAGATGTCCGTGAAGACCGCTGCGAGTTCCCCTGCACAGTCCTTCAGCACGCGACCAGGTATGTTGTCAGGACCTGGTCGCGTGCTGAAGGACTGTGCAGGGATTTGGTAGGATGTTAGAAAATACCTAGCAGAGCCAAACAACAAGTCCCAATTTAGCCCAATATAGGGTAATCAGTTGTTTGCTCCAGGTAGGGCAGATGGAACATATAAGCTTTGGGCATTGCAAGGTTTAAAAAGTATTGGTGATCTTTACCCATCAAATTCAGATACATTTTTGTCATTTGGAGAGTTACAGACCAAGTTCAAGTTAGATAAAAAGCATTATTTTAAATTTCTTCAATTAAGAAGCTTTGTCAAAACAAATTACAGTGACCTTAACAAGCCCCCCCTTACAATGCTTGAAAAATTAATGATTCGGAACAAATCAAGAAAGGGCATTATCTCAGACTTTTATAATGTGCTGATTTCTAACTCGTTAGAGAACTCAAATAATAAGCTTATAAAATGGAATATGGACCTATCATCAAATATCAGTGAACAGGATTGGGAAAAGGCTTGCATTAAAACCTACACAATGTCCATGAATAGCGCCTCAGAATTCTACAATTTAAATGACTAATGCGTGTTTATATTACGCCTATGCAGTTAAATAAATACAATAATAACATCCCAGATCTTTATGTAAAGTGTAATTCAAAAGGGACTTTAATTCATTGCATGTGGGAATGTAGACAAATTAATGTGTTTTGGACAGAGGTGAAAGACATAATTGAAAAAATAATTTTAAAGCAAATCCCATTAGAACCTAAATTGTTCCTGTTAGCTTTATACCCCGAGAAGCATAACTTTAGTAAATCATAATGTACTTTCATAGATATAAGCTTATTATCTGCAAAAAAATGTATAGCTTTGGCTTGAAAAAATGTCAACAGACCTAGTGCCACGCAGTGGTTAAAGCAGATGTCGTCCAATTTGCCGTTAGAAAGAACAACATATATTAGGAAATCCAAACAGTATCTTTATGAGAAAATTTGGGATCCATTCATTAATTTTATTAAGGACTTAGATATGTTAGAGGTTTTGTTTAAGTTTTGATTTTTTTGGAGCCTGCGGTGTAACATGTTGAATAGACGTGTACAATTAAATCTAATCTGGTTGTAATTAGCTTGAATACCCCTGTTTTTGAGAAGCTATTTTTTGTTCCTATGTCTGTATGTTTTTTTCCTTTCTTTCTTTGCTTTTTCATTGCTCTGATATGAGGAAGAATAATTACTGTCATGTAATAATTACAAAGAAAATTTGTTCAGATAGTAACATGATTGTATTACCAAAGTGGAAAATCTCAATAAAATATTTTGGTTAAAAAAAGTTCAAAAAGTGTGACTAGTAGGTCATCATCAGGCAACCGTTGGACGGGTGGGCGGCCAGGAGGTTATCCATCATGCAAAGGTACGTCGGACGGGCAACCTGGAGGTCAACCATCAGGCAATGGTATATCGGACGGGCAACCGGGAGGCCATCCATCGGGCAAAGGCACGTAGGGCGGGTGGCCGGGAGGCCGTCCATCAGGCAAAGGTATGTCGGGTGGGTGGATGGGAGGCTGTCTATCTGGCAAAGTCACGTCAGGCGGGTGGCCAGGAGACCGTCCATCAGGCAAAGAAACGTCGGGTGGGCGGCCGGGATACCGTCCATCAGGCAGAGTCACATCGGGCAGGTGGGTGGAAGGCCGTACATCAGTGGGGATTGGCGAGGAATCATTAGATGAGAGGACGTCAAGCGAAGAGATGTAGTTGGTTGAAAAGATGTCTGGAGAATCCGACGAAAGAAATGCGGGTGGCGAGTCCATAGGTACCGGACACGGAAGAGACGGATCAGACGGGTAGCCAGGAGCTGAGACTTTGGTGGTAGGATCTGAGTCTTCGGCAGCAGGATCAGATTCTTTGTCAGTAGGTTCAGAGTCTTCATTGGCAGGTTCAGAGTCTTCGTCGGCAGGTTCAGAGTCCTCGTCGGGAAGCGTAGAGACGTCGAGCGTAGAGACTTCGGGCGTAGAGACTTCTGGCGTAGAGACTTCTGGCGTAGAGACGTCTGGCGTAGAGATGTTGAGCGTAAAGACGTAAAGCATAGAGACGTCGAGCGTAGAGACGTCAGACTTAGAGAAGTCGAACGTAGAGACGTCGTCGAACGTAGAGATGTCGTCTGGCATACAGACGTCGTCTGACGTAGAGACGTATGACGTAGAGACGTATGACGTAGAGACTTCAGCGATCATAGAGACTTTGTCGAGCATAGAGACTTTGTCGAGCATAGAGACTTTGTCCATCATTGAGACTTCATCGGGCGTAGAGACGTCATCATGCGTAGAGACATCATCGGGTGTAGAGACGTCTGGCATTGAGACGTCTGGCGTTAAGACGTCTGGCATAGAGATTTCTGGCATAAAGACTTTGTCAAGCATAGAAACTTTGTCAAGCATAGAGACTTCGTCGAGCATAGAGACTTCATCAAGCGTATAGACGTCATCGGGCGTAGAGACGTCATCAGGCGTAGAGACGTCTGGCGTTGAGATATCAGTGGCATGGAGACCCTCTGTAGACGTTGAGGTATCAGCGGCACGGGGACCCTCTGTAGACGTAGAGGCGTCGGCGGCATGTGGACCCTCTGTGGTTGTAGAGACGTCAACAATGCGTGGCCCCTCCGTGGATGTAGAGGTGTCTGCGGCGTGTGGACCCTCCGTGAACGTAGACGTGTAGGCGGCACGTGGACCCTCCGTTGACATAGAGGNTCATAGAGACTTTGTCGAGCATAGAGACTTTGTCGAGCATAGAGACTTTGTCCATCATTGAGACTTCATCGGGCGTAGAGACGTCATCATGCGTAGAGACATCATCGGGTGTAGAGACGTCTGGCATTGAGACGTCTGGCGTTAAGACGTCTGGCATAGAGATTTCTGGCATAAAGACTTTGTCAAGCATAGAAACTTTGTCAAGCATAGAGACTTTGTCGAGCATAGAGACTTCATCAAGCGTATAGACGTCATTGGGCGTAGAGACGTCATCAGGCGTAGAGACGTCTGGCGTTGAGACATCAGTGGCATGGAGACCCTCTGTAGACGTTGAGGTATCAGCGGCACGGGGACCCTCTGTAGACGTAGAGGCGTCGGCGGCATGTGGACCCTCTGTGGTTGTAGAGACGTCAACAATGCGTGGCCCCTCCGTGGATGTAGAGGTGTCTGCGGCGTGTGGACCCTCCGTGAACGTAGACGTGTAGGCGGCACGTGGACCCTCCGTTGACATAGAGGCGTCAATGGCGCGGGGACCCTCTGAAGACGTCAAAATCTGTGAACCCCCTGCAGCAGTAGCAGGTGACGTGGAGATCTGTGGAACCCTTACAGAAGCAGCGGGCGACGTGGAGGTCTGTAGAATACCTGCAACAGCAGTGGGTGATATAGGAAGAGCAGCGCCCTCAGTAGGTATTGGAGAAGCAGTGCCCTCTGTAGATACTGGAGACATAGTGCCCTCTGTAGACGTTGGAAACTCAGCAGAAGCACAAATAGAGCAAGAGTCAGAAATATATTTATCCTCTGTCTTAAGAGTCCTGGCCAAATGTAATAGTAGTGCGAGGTCAAGGTTCTATAGAAGGTTGGGTCTAGACATTAATAGGTTTTCCATCATTAAGTAGTTTTTGTATTTATACAGAGGGTTAGTGCTGGAAGCAGCAGAATCAAAAAGTCTCTGGAGCTGTTGAAAAGTAACTGTGACCTCATGTTCCAATCCAACATAGCCCCCTGTGGTTGTGAAGAGATCTGTCCACTCCTCAGAAGGGCGGAGGCTCAAACACTCCCCCTTCTGCGAAAGTCTCCTGTGAAAGCCTCCTTGGCTCCTCATCTGTGTGTCCTACAGACTCCTCCTCTGTGTGTCCTACAGACGTGCGGGGGCACTGGTACTCCCCCCTCTGCGAAAGTCTCTCCTGAGACCAAGCCCGGATCTACCATATGGGCAACCTGGGCACATGCCCATGGGCCCTTGGCACAGAGGGGGCCCTCTGCTGCAGGCGGATTATTATTATTTTTGCCGCAACCGGGCCGGCACTCTGACTCTCTTCATCCGTACAGCACTGTGAGAGAGGACGGTGAAGCAGCTCACAATAACAGTCAGATCGGGCAGAGTGAATTTCCGTTTTTTTTTTCAAAATAAAACAAAAAACCCGATAAACTTTACATATGTATTGTGAGTAGAACTAGCCTTTTTTACGACAACCGAAAGTAGCATTTCTTGGTGCTGGGAAATTCCAGCGGGACTGCAAAGCAAAAGATGAAACAGGAAAAGGAAAAAAAAAAGAGGCTGCTATTCAAAATGTTTGCCAATTAGTATCTTTTTTTAAGCTAGAAATTAGAAGATTTTGAGCTAACCAGCAACGCTAGCTTGGAAGCGTTGCCTTCTACAAATGAACCCAACCTAAGCTAACAACGGCAGCTAACTTTACTGAAGAAATGTCTACGGTAGAAGAGCTAACAAAACAAGGTAATGCTTCAAGTACCAAGAGTCTGAGCTGGTGAGGGTGCTGGACATTGAGGACTTGGTTTGGGACTTTGCAAAGAAAAATAACAAAAAGAAGAACTTCTAAATGTAAGAGCCACTGTGCTTTCTGTGAAATGAGTAGTCCAATGTAAACTGTTATGACTATGCAGATAATAAATGTATTTTGCTTATTTTATATGCTGTCTGCAAAACATGAATATTGCATAATTGTAGTGTGATGCTGAGAATTAGTGCTGTAATTGGATTTTGCAGAGTGTGAAGTTGCCCAGATCACTTGGTGACTGTTCATAGCTGTGTTATGTGATGGAATCATTATACCTTCAGTCGTAACATTTGAGAAGTACTTTCTGCTTGGGTGATTTTCAGTGAACACTTTATTGTCATAAGCTTTAGCCATGCACTGGCTTGTGACAATTTATTTCATTTAATTGTTGTTGTGTGATTTATGAGTGAGATGGCAGTACTTGGTATTCATTTTTGACCAATAAGCAGTGGCGCTCCCAAGTGGGGACCCGGGGTGGCATGACAATCCCTGGAATTGTGTTCAGTTGATAGAAGACATACAGAGCCATCTTCTGCAATTAAAACATACGTGTAAAACCCAATAAATGTGAGTGTGTGTGTATATATATATATATATATATATACATATATATAGACACATGAATGTATATACAGTATATATAAATGTATATATATATATATGTATATATATATATACATGTGGCACTGGATAGCTCAATTGGTAAGACATTAGTCTTTCACCCAGGAGACCCAGGTTCGATTCCAGGCTGGGGCAAAAATTACAACAGTGAAATTGAGCTATCCAGTGGGGTCCTTAGGCAAGACCCTTTGAGCCACTGCCTACCTCATAACATGAGAGACAATGATATGCACGACAAGCCGGCTCAGACGTCGCCCGGACAAACAAGGTCTGCGTCAGGTGTTAGGGAACCAGAGCATCCTGATGAAAAATGGGCTACTGGAACAAAACGGAAATGGTCGAGAGATGAAAACATGGATCTGTTAGAATGCTACTACTCAAGTAACCCTAATCAGAGAGGCTACATGCAAAGAATGCAGAAGGAATGGTTAATTCGATACCCCCAGTTAACACTAACTGCCAAACACCTAATAGCTCAGTGTTCTAACATCCGCAAACGGCAACTGCTATCACAACTTGAGATTGACGAGATACAACACAAATGCTACGGCAAGGGTGAGGAGCCAGCACGCCAGGTCAGAGGGGAGTTAACCCCCCGCCCAGAGATTGGGTATGCAGCGGTAGTAATGAATATACCATCAAAATTGAACGAGGCAGCAACTGACCTGAGAGATAGAATCGTGGCCCGAATGAACACCAGACAACCCCGACACCAATTACAACGGCTGAGTAAAATTCCATCAGAAAGTCTCACTGATGATATGAATGCAGCATTGAGAACGATCCCCACCAACACCATAACAGAAACCAATGAGCTGATCTACAACTCAGCATCAGTGATCCTGGAGATGCTTGGCTATAAGAGCAACCATGTAATTCAATACCCATCATGGAAAAGACGGTTAGAGGCTAAAATCAAGATAACAAGGAGGGAAGTGAGCCAACTGTCAGAGCTCCAAAGAGGTGTGATGAAAAGATCAGTACCCAAGAAGTACAGCCAGATGCCCATACCTGAAGCACTCGAGACTGCCAAGCAAAGACTCCAAGCCTTGGCCAGCCGCCTAAAGAGATATACGAGAGAGAATGAAGCCAGGAGGATTAACCAGCTCTTCTCCACCCAACCAGCTAAAGTGTACTCTCAATGGCAGGGTAATAACAACAGAGCAGACCCACCAAGGCTGGAGACTGGACAATTCTGGAAAGGCATATGGGAAAGAGAGGCGTCCCACAACAGCAATGCACAATGGCTAATCTCGCTACGAGAGGACCACAGCAACCTCCCTGAGCAAGCCCCGGTAACCATCACTGTGGCAGATGTCCAAAAAAGAGTATCAGGTATGAAAAACTGGACAGCACCAGGACCTGACATGATCCATGCCTACTGGCTGAAGACATTCACCGCCCTCCATGAGCGACTGGCAACCCAACTGAACCAGTTGCTACAAAATGGGACTCACCCTGAATGGTTAACTGAAGGGCGCACAATCCTGATCCAGAAGGATCCCTCAAAGGGTTCAGTCCCATCCAACTATCGGCCAATAACCTGTCTCTCTACAACATGGAAGATCATGTCAGGCATCATAGCGGCGAAGATAAGCAGGCACATGGATAATTACATGAGCACGGCACAGAAGGGCATCGGCATAAATAGCAGAGGAGCCAAACACCAACTCCTTGTAGACCACACAGTCGCCCGAGACTGCAAAACCCGACAAACTAACCTGTGCATGGCTTGGATTGATTACAAGAAAGCCTATGACTCAATGCCGCACACTTGGATCATTGAATGCTTAGAGATGTACAACATCAATAGGACTCTAAGAGCCTTCATTGCAAACTCGATGGGACTGTGGAAAACCACCCTTGAAGCCAATCGCAAACCACTTGCACAAGTGTCCATCAAATGTGGCATATACCAAGGAGATGCTCTGTCCCCACTGCTGTTCTGTATAGGCCTGAACCCCCTCAGCCAAATCATTAACAAGACTGGCTACGGATACCGACTCAAGAATGGGGCCACCATCAGTCACCTCCTCTACATGGATGACATCAAGCTGTACGCCAAGAGCGAGCGAGACATTGACTCACTGATCCACACCACCAGGCTCTACAGCACTGACATTGGGATGTCATTCGGACTAGAGAAATGTGGTCGGTTGGTTACAAAGAGAGGGAAGGTCATCCACACAGAAGGGGTCTCACTCCCAGAAGGAACAATAGCAGACATTGAAGACAGTTACAAGTACCTGGGAATACCACAAGCAAATGACAACCTCGATGAGATAACAAGGAAAGGAGCCACAGCCAAATACATCCAACGAATAAGGCAAGTCCTGAGAAGCCAGCTCAATGGCAAGAACAAGATACGTGCAATAATCAGCTATGCCTTACCAGTAATCAGATACCCTGCCGGAATAATTAGCTGGCCAATGGAGGAGTTAAAGGCCACAGATGTTAAGACTCGGAAGATACTAACCATGCATGGAGGGTTCCACCCCAAATCCAGCACCCTGAGACTGTACACGAGCCGTAAGGAAGGAGGCAGAGGACTAGTGAGTGTGAGAGCCACTGTCCAGGATGAGACATCCAAGATCCACAAATACATCAAGGACAAAGCCTCAACAGACAATGTGCTCAGTGAATGTCTCAGACAATGGGGAACAGAGGACAAGGTGCTGGAGGTACCATCATGGGAAGACAAGCCCCTACATGGGATGTACCACCGACAAATAACTGAAGTGGCTGATATCAGGAAATCCTACCAATGGCTGGAAAAAGCTGGACTCAAGGACAGCACAGAGGCACTCATCCTGGCTGCACAGGAACAGGCCCTAAACACCAGGGCAATAGAGGCTCAGATCTACCACACCAGACAAGACCCAAGGTGTAGGTTGTGCAAAGAGGCCCCTGAGACAGTCCAGCACATAACAGCAGGGTGCAAGATGCTGGCAGGGAAAGCATACATGGAACGGCATAACCAAGTGGCGGGCATACTGTACAGAAACATCTGTGCAGAATATGGACTGGAAGCCCCGAGATCAAAGTGGGGGACCCCCCCGAAAGTGGTGGAGAATGACCGAGCTAAGATCCTGTGGGACTTCCAGATTCAGACAGACAAAATGGTAATGGCAAATCAACCGGACATTGTGGTGGTGGATAAACAACAGAGGAAAGCCGTTGTGGTGGATGTAGCAATACCAAGTGACTACAACATCAGGAATAAGGAGCATGAGAAACTGGAGAAATACCAGGGCCTCAGAGAGGAACTGGAAAAGACTTGGAAGGTGAAGACCACAGTGGTGCCTGTGGTCATTGGGGCCCTTGGGGCAGTCACCCCCAAACTGGAGCAGTGGCTAAAACAGATCCCTGGAACAACATCGGACATCTCAGTCCAGAAATGTGCAGTCCTAGGCACAGCCAAGATACTGCGCAGAACCCTCAAGCTCCCAGGCCTCTGGTAGAGGACCCGAGCTCAGAGAATGATGGAGACCACCCGCGGAGGGTGAGAAATAATATTATTATATATATATATATATATATATATATATATATATGTATATATATATATATATATATATATATATATATATATGTATATATATATATATATATATATATATGTATGTGTATATATATACATGTGTATATATATGTATGTATGTGTAAATATATATGTATGTATGTGTATGATGTGTGTATATGTGTGTGTGTGTGTGTGTGTGTGTGTGTTAGTGTGCATACTGAGCCATCAACACGTATGTAGTGCAAGTCATCAAATATTAGCCCGGTATAATAGCCTGGCCAAAGAAGAAGGTAGAAGCCACTGACATCATGAACCAAAAGCTCTTTGCATTGCATGGAGGGTTTCACCCCAAATCCAGCATTCTGAGAGTTCACACCAAGAGAACGGAGGGAGGTAGAGGACTAGTGAGAGTATGAGCCACTATACAGCAAGAAGAAAGCTCCCAATGACAAAGTGATGAGGGAATGTCAGGCAGCAGCAGTAAACCAATGTGGAGGCATTGGCAGCACGACGGCTCAGTGGTTAATAATGTTGTCTCACAGCAAGAAGGTCCTGGGTTCAGTCCCCAGTTGTACCTGGGGTCTTTTTGTGTGGAGTTTGCATGTTCTTCTGATGGCATGTGTACTCTGGTTTTCTTCCGCAATCCAAAACATGCATGCAACATGCTGCCTTCAGGACCAGAACTCCATTACAATAGAGACATGTGATTTTAATGTGATTTGCCTGGTTAAATAAAGGTTAATAAATAAATAATTAATAAATAGACCCATGGCTTCAACTCCTACCTACAAGGGGTCTAACTTAAAGCTGGAAATGAAAACCAAACTCTCGCACTGCTTGTATAGGGGGCTGATTTGCTCGTAGAAATGGACTCCAAAACCCATACTCACAGAGCGGCACCCTCAGTGTATCTCAAGAAAGAGCAAAGTCCATATAAACTTTTTGGGTAAACTACCATGCTACTTTAATGACCCAGCCTGTTGCCATCGGGGAGGAGACTGAGGAGTCTCCAGGCTCGAACCAGCAGACTGAGAGACAGCTCTGTTCATCAGGCAGTCAGGATGCTTAACACTCTGCCAGCTCTGCCCTCCCTCCCCCTTGTACTGCCTTAATCACAAAAAACTTTCACACATTACCACACAACACAAAGTTTTTAACACTGGACTCTGTGTCATCAATACGGGTCATTCACTCAACTCACGGTCATGTGCTCATTCAGTTTGCACTACTTCTCATATTTGCACTAATGTTTGTATTACATTACTGCCTATAGTCATACTACTGTTTACATTTACTGTTTACATTTATTACTACTGTTTACATTTATTACTA
>JBBPBX010006668.1:0-15409 GCA_038048925.1 Garcialebias charrua
GGTAGCCTCCTGGACGCCTCCCTGGTGAGGTGTTCCGGGCATGTCCCACCGGGAGGAGGCCCAGAGGAAGACCCAGGACACGCTGGAGGGACTATGTTTCTCGGCTGGCCTGGGAACACCTTGGGATTCACCCAGAGGAGCTGCTCCATGTGGCTGGGGAGAGGGAAGTCTGGGCCTCCCTACTTAGGCTGCTACCCCCGCGACCCGACCTCGGATAAGCGGACGAAAATGGATGGATGGATGGATATTGGTAGTGACTGAAGGGGGTGGGGTCTCGTTTTTGTCACAAAGAGCTATGTGATGCCTGCCGCCACATGTGGCGCATGACCCACCCTTAAATCTACAAAACCTTGCGATGTGTTTCTGTCCTAAACAAACAAAGCACAGACCAAGTTTCTTCAGTTTTTCTTTACGTGCTGACACCCCATGTTCTAGGCAGTTTTCAGCCTTATGTTCAACACTATCACAGAAGAGGCAGGTTTGAGCCTTTTGATTAGTAGTGTGGAGTGCAGCTGCTGATGTCATGCTTGGTTTCCTTTGCTTTAGTGGATCCATATGATTTACTACCTAATCTGGGCCCAGGCAGGGTTTCTTTTTGATTATATGATCTCATCATTTGCAAGGCTCTCTCTCTACTCTGAACTTCTTTCTGTAAAAACTCTAGCACCTGATGCACCTTCCACTCATCCTAATCTCCCCTCTGACAACTGTACTCAAGAGACAGTTCTTCTGATATCATCTGGAGCAGTATTGGGCATAACATGCCTCCATATGTGTCTGACACTACTCCTAGTGACTCTAAGCTTCTAATTTGAACTTTGCATTCATCATACAACTGTCTCATAGCACTCACATCAGAGGATTTCTTTACAGGAGTCAAATTCAGGAGCTTTGACATATGAGCGTTTATTATTAAGTCCATCCTTCCAAATCTGCTTTTTAGTATTTGAACTGCAGCATCATAGTTACTGTCTGTCAGAGTGAGACCTGCTACAGCCTTTGCAGCTCTGCCTGTTAGGTAAGTCTTCATGTATGTAAACTTCTCTCGTTTACAAAGAGCTTCGTTACAGTGAATCGCCGTCTCATATTGGCTCCAAAATTCTTGCCATAAACTAACATCGCCGTTGAATTTGTCAATTATTAGCTTAGGCAGCCTTACTGTAGCGTTCCTGTGATGTGTGGAGTTTACGTTGTTCCCACTCACTTGCGCCTGTCGGGGTTCTGTACTCACAGTTTCTGACGTCCTTATCATTCGTTTAGCACATTCATTCATACTGATGATACGGTCGTTATACTCCTCTGCGAGTTCGGTTTCTACTTCCACTTCGTCCAGCTGAGTGTGCTCCTCAATAGCGAGGTTCAGCTCATTCAAACTGTCCCCCTTTGCCATTAGCACAGCCAGCATTTCCCGCAAACGTCCGATGTCCGGGTCATCCTTTAATAATTCACCATCAATCTGATTCAGTAGTCGCGTAGTAGAACTCCGTATTGTCCGGTGCTTCCTCCTTGTTCTTTCAATACGCTGTTCTCCACTGTCCTGTCGCTCCGTGCCGTTTCCATCTTCGTCAGCCATGTCTTCTGCTCCCGAGTTTCGGCACCAGAAAATCTTGAATATTTTTTGACTGACTTCGAATGACAAAAAAAGAGTAGGGCGGAATATTCAGATGAACTTTAGTGAAACAAAGGTGATGAACGAATCATACATACAAATACATAACCGAGGGTCGAGCAAATCCTCAGAAAATTTAAAACGTTGTTGCTAAGGCAACAACAACAAAGCAAGCCGAAAGCAAAGGAGGCGGACTCAGCTGTTAGCTCCCGCTCAACCGTTACAAAGCATCATGGGATACGTAGTCCGCTTTCAGCCTGATACCAACTACAAACGTCAACCAAATCAATGTAGCAAACAGCAACAAAAATATAGTTACTGATATTAAATTATAATATCCTAAATAACAAGTCCCAAACAAATTCTCAACATCAATATAGTTACTGATATTAAATTATAATATCCTAAATAACCTCGACAACCCCTTCCCTGGGCTGCCACCTTACCGTGGTGGAGGGGTTTGAGTGTCCCAATGATCCTAGGAGCTATGCTGTCAGGGGCTTTATGCCCCTAGTAGGGTCACCCAAGGCAGACAGGTCCTAGGTGAGGGACGAGACAAAGCGCAGCCCACAAGACCCCTTATGATGAATAATATAAATGGAAACAATGTTCCCTCGCCCGGACGCGGGTCACCGGGGCCCCACTCTGGAGCCAGGCCCGGAGGAGGGGCACGTTGGCGAGCGCCTGGTGGCCGGGCTTTCACCCATGGAGCTCGGCCGGGCACAGCCCGAAGAGGAGACGTGGGTCCCCCTTCCCATAGGCTCACCACCTGTGGGAGGGGCCAAAGGGGTCGGGTGCATTGTGGAATGGGTGGTGGCCGAGGGCGGGGACCCTGGCGGTCTGATCCTCGGCTACAGAAGCTGGCCATTGGGACATGGAATGTCACCTCTCTGGTGGGGAAGGAGCCTGAGCTAGTGTGTGAGGTTGAGAGGTTCCGGCTAGAAATAGTCGGACTCACCTCAACGCATGGCTCTGGCTCTGGAACCAGTTTCCTTGAGAGGGGTTGGACACTCTTCCACTCTGGAGTTGCCCCTGGTGAGAGGCGCCGAGCAGGAGTGGGCATACTTGTTGCCCCCCATCTTGGTGCCTGTACGTTGGGGTTCACCCCGGTGAACGAGAGGGTAGCCTCCCTTCGCTTACGTGTGGGGGGACGGGCTCTGACTGTTGTTTGTGCCTATGCGCCGAACGGCAGCGCAGATTACCCACCCTTTTTGGAGTCCTTGGAGGGGGTATTGGAGGGTGCGCCTCCTGGGGACTCCCTTGTTCTGCTGGGGGACTTCAACGCTCACGTGGGCAATGACAGTGAGACCTGGAGGGGTGTGGTTGGGAGGAACGGCCCCCCTGATCTGAACCCGAGTGGTGTTTTGTTGTTGGACTTCTGTGCTCGTCATGGATTGTCCATAACGAACACCATGTTCAGGCATAAGGGTGTACATATGTGCTCTTGGCACCAGGACACCCTAGGTCGCAGTTCGATGATCGACTTTGTTGTCGTCTCATCTGATCTGCGGCCGCATGTCCTGGACACTCGGGTGAAGAGAGGGGCGGAGCTGTCAACTGACCACTACCTGGTGGTGAGTTGGCTCCGATGGTGGGGGAGGATGCCGGTCAGACCTGGCAGACCCAAACGTATTGTGAGGGTCTGCTGGGAACGTCTGGCAGAGTCTCCCGTAAGACGGAGCTTTAACTCCCACCTCCGGGAGAGCTTTGAACACGTTCCGAGGGAGGCGGGGGACATTGAGCCCGAGTGGGCCATGTTCCGCGCCTCTATTGTCGAGGCAGCTTATCGGAGTTGTGGCCGCAAGGTTGTTGGTGCCTGTCGTGGTGGCAACCCTCGAACCCGGTGGTGGACACCGGCGGTGAGGGATGCTGTCAAGCTGAAGAAGGAGTCCTATTGGGCCTTTTTGGCCTGTGGGACCCCGGAAGCAGCAGATAGGTACCGGCAGTCCAAGCGGCATGCGGCTCGGGTGGTTGCTGAGGCAAAAACTCGGGCGTGGGAGGAGTTCGGAGAGGCCATGGAGAATGACTTCCGTACGGCTTCGAGGCGATTCTGGTCCACCATCCGGCGTCTCAGGGGGGGAAAGCGGTACGCGACCAACACCATTTATGGTGGGGATGGCGTGCTGTTGACCTCAACTCGGGATGTTGTGAGTCGGTGGGCGGAATACTTCGAAGACCTCCTCAATCCTACTGGCACGTCTTCCACTGAGGAAGCGGAGCCTGGGGACTTTGGGTCGGGCTCTCCAATCTCTGGTGCTGAGGTCGCCGAGGTGGTTAAAAAGCTCCGCGGTGGCAAGGCTCCGGGGGTGGATGAGATTCGTCCTGAGTTCCTTAGGGCTCTGGATGTTGTGGGGTTGTGTTGGCTTACGCGACTCTGCAATATCGCGTGGACATCGGGGGCAGTTCCCTTGGATTGGCAGACTGGGGTGGTGGTTCCCCTATTCAAAAAGGGGGACCGTAGGGTGTGTTCCAACTATAGGGGGATCACACTCTTAAGCCTCCCTGGTAAGGTCTATTCAGGGGTTCTGGAGAGGAGGGTCCGTCGGATAGTCGAACCTCGGATTCAGGAGGAGCAGTGTGGTTTTCGTCCTGGTCGTGGAACACTAGACCAGCTCTACACCCTCAACAGGGTCCTGGAGGGTGCGTGGGAGTTTGCCCAACCAGTTTACATGTGCTTTGTGGACTTGGAAAAGGCATTCGACCGCGTCCCTCGGGGGGTTCTGTGGGGGGTACTCCGGGAGTATGGGGTACCAGGCCCTTTGATATGGGCTGTTAGGTCCCTGTACGACCGGTGTCAGAGCTTGGTCCGCATTGCCGGCAGTAAGTCAGGCTCGTTTCCAGTGAGAGTTGGACTCCGCCAAGGTTGCCCTTTGTCACCGATTCTGTTCATAACTTTTATGGACAGAATTTCTAGGCGCAGCCAAGGTGTTGAGAGGATCCGTTTTGGTGGCCTTAGAATCGCTTCTCTGTTTTTTGCAGATGATGTGGTCCTATTGGTTGTTTTATTTTGATCTTTGCTTTATTACACTTTGTAGCACTTTGAGATTTTTATTNGGATGGCGTGCTGTTGACCTCAACTCGGGATGTTGTGAGTCGGTGGGCGGAATACTTCGAAGACCTCCTCAATCCTACTGGCACGTCTTCCACTGAGGAAGCGGAGCCTGGGGACTTTGGGTCGGGCTCTCCAATCTCTGGTGCTGAGGTCGCCGAGGTGGTTAAAAAGCTCCGCGGTGGCAAGGCTCCGGGGGTGGATGAGATTCGTCCTGAGTTCCTTAGGGCTCTGGATGTTGTGGGGTTGTGTTGGCTTACGCGACTCTGCAATATCGCGTGGACATCGGGGGCAGTTCCCTTGGATTGGCAGACTGGGGTGGTGGTTCCCCTATTCAAAAAGGGGGACCGTAGGGTGTGTTCCAACTATAGAGGGATCACACTCTTAAGCCTCCCTGGTAAGGTCTATTCAGGGGTTCTGGAGAGGAGGGTCCGTCGGATAGTCGAACCTCGGATTCAGGAGGAGCAGTGTGGTTTTCGTCCTGGTCGTGGAACACTAGACCAGCTCTACACCCTCAACAGGGTCCTGGAGGGTGCGTGGGAGTTTGCCCAACCAGTTTACATGTGCTTTGTAGACTTGGAAAAGGCATTCGACCGCGTCCCTCGGGGGGTTCTGTGGGTACTCCGGGAGTATGGGGTACCAGGCCCATTGATATGGGCTGTTAGGTCCCTGTACGACCGGTGTCAGAGCTTGGTCCGCATTGCCGGCAGTAAGTCAGGCTCGTTTCCGGTGAGAGTTGGACTCCGCCAAGGTTGCCCTTTGTCACCGATTCTGTTTATAACTTTTATGGACAGAATTTCTAGGCGCAGCCAAGGTGTTGAGAGGATCCGTTTTGGTGGCCTTAGAATCGCTTCTCTGTTTTTTGCAGATGATGTGGTCCTATTGGCTTCATCAGCTCGTGATCTACAGCTTTCGCTGGAGCGGTTTGCAGCTGAATGTGATGCGGCCGGGATGAGGATCAGTTCCTCCAAATCCGAGGCCATGGTCTTGAGCCGGAAAAGGGTAGCGTGCCCTCTCCGGGTCGGGGAGGAGGTCCTGCCCCAAGTGGAGGAGTTTAAGTATCTCGGGATCTTGTTCACGAATGAGGGAAAACTGGAGCGTGAGATCGATAGGCGGATAGGTGCAGCGTCCGCAGTGAAGCGGGCGCTGTACCGGTCTGTCGTGGTGAAGAGAGAGCTGAGTCAAAAGGCAAAGCTCTCAATTTACCGATCGATCTACGTTCCCACCCTCATCTATGGTCATGAGCTTTGGGTTATGACCGAAAGAACAAGATCTCGGATACAAGCGGCTGAAATGAGTTTTCTCCGCAGGGTGGCTGGACTCTCCCTTAGAGATAGGGTGAGAAGCTCAGTCATCCGGGAGGGACTCGGAGTAGAGCCGCTGCTTCTCCACATCGAGAGGAGCCAGTTGAGGTGGCTCGGGCATCTGGTTAGGATGCCTCCTGGACGCCTCCCTGGTGAGGTGTTCCGGGCATGTCCCACCGGGAGGAGACCCAGAGGAAGACCCAGGATACGCTGGAGGGACTATGTTTCTCGGCTGGCCTGGGAACGCCTTGGGATTCCCCCAGAGGAGCTGCTCCAAGTGGCTGGGGAGAGGGAAGTCTGGGCCTCCCTACTTAGGCTGCTACCCCCGCGACCCGACCCCGGATAAGCGGAAGAAAATGGATGGATGGATCCTAAATAACAAGTCCCAAACAAATTCTCAACATAGATGTCCTTCATGGCTTGCTACAAGCTACATCAGCTAAGCTAATCTTTGCTACGCTAAAGATCACAGGTGTTTACTGTAGCACAAGCTACATCAGCTTGTTCTATAGTAAACATCAGCGATCTTTACTTTAAGGCGGCCGTGGCGTAGTGGTAATGGCAGTCGTCCCCAATCGGAAGGTTGGCGGTTCGAATCCCGAGTTCCCACACCATGTATCGTCGTGTCCCTGGGCAAGACACTTAACCCAGAGTTGCTCCCGGTAGGACTGACTGGCACCTTGCATGGCAGCCTACTGCTACCGGTGTATGAATGTGCCTGAATGGGTGGATGGCTGGTATTGTAAAACGCTTTGGGGCCCCTCATAGGGGGCTGGAAGTCGCTATATAAATAAGCTCCATTTACCATTTAAGCACAAGCTACATCAGTAAATATCAGCAATGTTTACTGTAGTACAAGCTACATCAGCTAAGCTAATCTTTGCTATGTTAAAGATCGTTGTTTTTGTAAATGTTGTTACAATAATTTTGTACTTCATTGTGTATGTTGCCTATGTGTTACCTGTTGTTTGCTTGTACAGCACTTTGGTTGGCCTTGTCACTGTTTTAAGTGCTCTATAAATAAAATGGTATGGTATGGTTGTAAATATCAACGATGTAGTACAAGCTACTTCAGTTTACCTAATGTAGCTTGCACTACAGTAAATATTGTTGATATTTACTGTAGTACAAGCTACTTCAGCTTACTTAATGTAGCTTGTACTACAGTAAAGATGGTTGATATTTACTGTAGTACAAGCTACTTCAGCTTACCTAAAGTAGCTTGTACTAAAGTAAAGATTGTTGATATTTACTGTAGTACAAGCTACTTCAGCTTACCTAATGTAGCTTGTACTACAGTAAAGATTGTTATTTACTGTAGTACAAGCTACTTCAGCTTACCTAATGTAGCTTATACTACAGTAAAGATTGTTGATATTTATTGTAGTACAAGCTACTTCAGCTTACATGATGTAGCTTGTACTATAGTAAAGCTCGTTTATATTTACTGTAGTACTTTGTACAAGCTACTTCTGCTTACCTAATGTAGCTTGTACTACAGTAAAGATTGATGATATTTCTCACATTACATTATGTATTTAGCCTATGACTGCCTTTCATACTTAAATTAGTGGTAACAAAATAAATTATTTGTAATTAGAATTGCTCAGTCATAATATTTAACGTGCTGCAGTAAATGTCATAGCTATTTATTTTCCACAAGGACTGCCTTGTTAATAAAGTTAGTGGTGAAAAGTTACAATTTGGAAACTCCTTTTAATTAAGTTAAATGTTGTTTTAAACCCTGAAACAAGAACAGCATTTTAATTGTTTTCCTCCTTTGTGTTATATTTCTGTGTAAGGTACTGAGTCCCAGGAGATGGATGAGACTCCACTTCATCCAGAAGTTGTGTGCAGTCATGCACCACAGCAACAAATGAATCTGCTTTTCAAGTACATTTGGTGTTGCTGTGAAACATGCATTGCTAAATGTACGTGTACATACCTTTAGTTTGAATAAAACAGTTGCACCAAGTTTCACCTTCTTTATTTCAATAATTCAGATACGCTGTTTAATGTTCAATAATGAGAAATAGTTTCATTGTAATGTCACCTCTACTAAATATTATTCTACTGTACATAAATAAAAACCTAGATGTAGTGATTGTTCTTTGGCAACTTACACGTTTAGTGTTTTATTGACATGTACAAAACATAAAAACATGCATGTTGCTGTATGGTTCCTCCTCTAGGAGACTGATAAAGTTCAGAGTAAAAGCTATAATTATAAATTCAAAACAGTTGAAACTGAATACAATATGAGAACTGTGGGTGATTTTATGTATTTTAATGAAAATGATTTGGCTACAGAATAAATACCAGATCAAAAACACTTCAACAAGGAATGATGGAGACCAGTACAGTTTCTGATTTTAAACCAACTGGAACAGATTCCTCGTCAAGTGGGACCGCCCGATTGGAGCAGCCAACTCCTCAGTAACCAAGACTGGACCCAGGTCTAGGATCTGAGACTGGACCAAGGTCTAGAAGTCCTCACACTGGAGCTTTTCTTTGGATGGAACTCAGCCCTTCACTCACCTGTACCTTAAAAAAAAAAAAAAGTAAACATTGTCATGTTTGCATCACAAAGTCTAAAATAAGACTCCAAGTTTGCTACTCAAAGTAGAAAAAATAAATACAGTTGCTCCTAACATTTTTACTCATTCACAAAGATAAATGTTCAATTTTATATTGATTTCAGTAATTTTAACATAGAGTTACTTTAATATTTTTGAATTATTGTGCCGGTTGCTTGGGTCATTACCTGCTGTTCCTCTGCTGCTGACGTTCTCAGAGTAAGTGTGTCTGTCAACTTCAGTGTAGGAGACCAGTCTGTGTTTGACTTGTGTGCAGGCCTTCCTGAAAAAAGAAATATTTCAATAAAACAAATGTAGTAATCCCCAAAAGATGAACTTGTGTTATGGAATATTTTCTGTACAGACAGCATCCCACTGCTTTATTCACATGACAGTAAAAAGGGACCTAAAATCAAAACAAACTGATAGTTCTAGTCTGACATTGTTGCACTGTTCAAATATTATGTATATTAAATACAATGTATGTATATACTATACAGTAAAGTATGTACATCATACACACTGAGTTATATTGTATATGTATAACACACACATGTATTTATATTAATTATTGACAGTTTTTTTAGTAAAAGCTTTAACTGATATTTACTCACATTTTATTACAATTTTAGCTTCTTGTGGGTTTTTCTCTTCTTTTATTTACATCATTATTTTAAATGTGCTTTAATAACTGGTTTAATGATGGATATGGATATGATGTTTGTAAAGAATATAATGAGTCATGTAATTAAGCCATTCACATATATATGTAACTTGTCCTTTACAACATGAGTATTTCCAGATCGAATGAAAGTGGCTAAGGTGGTTCCTCTTTAAAAAAAGTGGTGATAAATCTGTGTTCAATAGTTGCAGACCGATATCACTGTTACCACAATTTTCAAAGATCCTGGAGAAACTGCTCATTATCAGAATGGATCAATTTGTTGAAAAACATATTATTCTTACTAATATTCAATATGGGTTCAGAGCAAAGAATTCCACATCCATGGCTCTTATGGAATCAATAGAACAAGTAACTACTGCTGTTGATCAAAAGCAATACCGTGTATGTGTATTTGTTGATTTGAAAAAAGCATTTGATACTGTTGATCATACTATACTCATAGATAAACTACACAAATATGGTATTAAAGAGTAAAAAGAGTCTCTTGGTGAAGTGATTTGTGTTCTAGATTCAAACTAAATGGAATAAATAAGTGTTCACTGTCTTCTTTCTTGAAGAATATAAGACAAAGTGTTTCACTGAGAGGTTCAGTGAAAAGGTGTCTCACGGACAGTTTCAGAGACCAAGGTGTATCACTACAGTCCCCCTTTTGGGAAGTCATTGCCTGTCCATGGGGATGAGTTCCAACACGAAAGGATATCTCAAAATGTCTCTGATCTTGATGTAATCCAGCAAGTGGCAGAATAAAATAATATATAATCTCATATTGTTTATTGGTAATTCCATACTGTTGTTAGCAATCCCATTGCGGCAAAACTTGTACTCCCTTGGAAAACTGAGTCTATAATCCATTGGAACAAAGTTTATAATCCACAGTGGTAATTCCAAAGCAGTAATTCCACAATGATTAGAGTTGTTCATTTAATCAGTATCACTACATTAATACAAGTTAAAGACTAAAATGGATTTAGCTATGCCAACAAGTAGTTCTTTTGTTAAATCTCCATTGTGAAGAGTCAATGTAGTTTAAGGCTACTTTAGGCACCATAAACTTCACTGGTCTCACAACTTTTCAAGTCAAACCAACTCGAACAATTCTATTCTAAAGCTATCTAATCAAACGAGTCTTGCCATAGACTACAAACTTTTAATGGAAAAACCAAAAACTCAAGTCGTTCATCTAAAGGACAACAGATAATTATACCAAACTGTATTTTTCTTTTTCTATTTTAGATCTAACTTTATTAAGTTATGAATGGAGGAATAGTTTGGAAGAATAGGCCTTCGTTACAGAAGCCCTCCTGAACCTTCTATAGGTATATATCTGCTGGGGTTTGAATAGATAGGTATGAACCCAAAGATACAGGCAGGGACTCAGATGCAAAGAATTGTAAAAATAAACACTTTAATAATACAAAAATCAAAAAGCTTGCATGGTAGCAAAAACTCACGAGGAACCGGACAGGTTGGTAGGACAGGGCAGGGAATATCCAAAGACGATGCAACAAAAGACAGACTGACAGACAGAGTATATGTACACACAGACAAGACAGGAAGTAATGACAAACACCTGGGAACAATTAACAGAACAGGGCCGGGAAACTAATTAAACCTGGAATGTGGAGATTAAACTGAAAACTAAACTAAAACCAGGAGCAGAACTACATTAACGAAGAGCACAAGGAATAATTAAGCTTAAAGCACAGGAGGCAGGACTGGAGAACTAAACTAAGAGCATAAACACAAAAGCAAGCTGAATTGAACACAAGTAGACATAACACAGAAACACCAGACAATGACACAGAAAACTGAATTAACAGAAGGAGCAGAAACACAACAAAAGGCTGAATCAAAACACAAACAGACATAACACAGAAACACCAGACACTAGGAGAGAGACCATGACATAGATCCCTATATCTAACTTTTATAGCATGACCCACCCCTTAATTGATATCTGTAGCTGATCTGAACCATGATAGCTTACACACCAGGTGCATATAGGTAGGGCCTAATGTAAAATCACAATCATAAGCCCACCTAAAACCACATAAATGCATGACACATAGAACCAGAATGGTACAGACGGGAAACTACCCAGCCAACAACCTTCAATGTGGGGACCTGCAACTCCAACGTTGGTCTCTAACCTTCATCCAGTGGTAGCCTCTTCTACATCAATCAAGGGATCCCTTCTACATGGTGATACAATAAAAATTGTTGCTGATCAAATCAACAACTCCAACCGCTGTGGAATTACCACTGTGGATTATAAACTTTGTTCCAATGGATTACAGACTCAGTTTTCCAAGGGATTATAAGTTTTGCCGCAATGGGATTAGGGCTGCAACTAATGATTATTTCAATAATCGATTAATTGGTCGATTATTTTTCCGATTCATCGATGAATCGGCAAAAAAAAAAAGAAACAAGTTTTAATTATCACCTCTTTATTCCAAAATTGAACTGACATCAAATCGTACAAAAAACAGGTTGCTACTTGACTATTCTGTTAGTAAAATATTGAATTAAAAAATAAAAAGTTAGTCAAATAGCTTCAATAAAAAAACAAATGTACACAAACATATGTACAAATGTATGCTTTATACCTGCACAATATGTAGCTACTTTGTAAAATGTGTTTTTGAGGGACGAGAGTAACCTGGATTAAAGGTGTGGATTGTTTTAACCTGGATGAGGCAGCAGTGGCTGAGTTGTTAGAGCAGTCGTCCTCCAATGCAAGAGTTGGGGGTTGGAATCCACCAGCAGTCACATGCCTAAAGGCCGGTGCAGAGCTCCGCGTTGGACCGAGCCCCGCGCTACGCGTGGGGGGTTCACAACAGAGCACAGCGTGAAGCAGCGTGTGGCTCCAACAGAGCTCTGCTTTCTTCTCACGTTCTCTGTGAGCAGCTGCACGTGGAGGGGGTCAGTTCAGTCCCCCTCCGCGTGCAGCTGATTGGTCAGACACCACGCTTCGCGTAGGCGCTCGTAAAATTGGAGCTTGGCGCGCTCGCGTGAATGTTCAAAGGGCTTGTGCAGCGGCGACCTCACGGCGTTCACACAGCGGGGCGCCGCGCTCGCTCAAGCGCGGAGCTCTGCCCCGGCCTTAAGTGTCCATGGGCAAGACACTGAACCCCGTGTGTGTCCCATTGGTGTATGAATGTGAGCTAAAGCTCTGATTAGTCTCTTTAGAATGATTTGTTCAATTAGCTTTGTAATCTAGTAGAGTGCTGCATTAATGGGTAAATGAGGACATGTAGTGCTTTACACTACAATGTAAAGCACTTTGAGTATCAATTAGATAGAAATGCGCTATATAAGTACAGTCCATTTACCATTACAAGTGTGGATCATTGTAACCTGGGTTAAAAGTGGGTATCATGGCAGTGAAGCCTTCGTCTTCAACCATCGACAGAGGCCTCATGTCAGTGACGTTCATGTAAGGATCTTTCAGTCAGACTGCTCCTTGCTGTGGTGTGCATGATGTGATTCCATCATGAAGGCTGTCATTGTTTGTTGTTGTTTTCTGGAATGAGAGAGTTTATATGTATTATAGCATGATTTACAGTAACTCAAGAATTGCCTTGTTTCACTTACAGTGCTAGGTTAAACACACACACACACACACACAAATATAAAATACTAATTACACACACTTGAGTAGATTAAATTAATTACTGTAATTCCTGTTTAAATGCAATTCATCCTTCCATACCATGTAGTGTCTTCAGAATTTGCCAGCAAATTAAAAGTTGAAGCTAAATCATTAAATTATCACCATCTTTGAGTTAGATTTATTTATAAATCACATTTAAACACTGCTTGTACCATTAAATTAAAAATAAAACACACATTCTCTGTCACTGTCACAGCTAAGAAACAAGCAGCTTCAGCTACCAGACACTAACGTTACATTTTCTCACTTTGAAACAGAACAAATATGGTTTAATGTAGAGACTTACCTGCTGCTGTTCCTTCATCGTGTTGAAGTTAGTTTACAACTCCGTCATGTTTACGTTTCAGCTGCGTGGTTATCTCGTGTCGCGTCGTCACTTTTCAAAGCTGCATGTTGCAGTTTTTTTATCTTTATGAAGCGTCAGGTGCTCCCTGACGGGTCAAACAGTTTTCGCTGCGTCGCGTCGGTCATTTGTAAAATAGACTTTGAAAACACAAGCTATGTTTACATGGGCAAAATTCTGTGACCGGATTGAAATGTGCTCTGATTGCATAATGAGATAGCACCGTTTACATGCGCCCAATCCGTTCATGACGAGTGTTTACATGCAGCAGGCTTTTATTCTGATCAGAAGTTCTGACATGCGCAGAGTGGTACACTCCCCTTAAAAAAAAAAAACGAAGAGGAAGTTACTTTCGTAAAAACCACAGAAGAAGAAGTTACTTCCGGGACGAAAGTAAACATACGCGTCCAAAATGGACCCGCACCAGATTGTAATGATGGCGACTGAGTTTTTTCTGCACTCCCTGAATGAACTACAGGTGAAGCAGCGCGTGCTTTTAGTTTTTTTATTCACAGGATGAGAGCGCTGGACGTCCTCTGTCCTCCAAGCTGTCGTGGACAACAACTGTTGGTAAGATAATAAAAACGCTGTATGCTAATAAACTTTTTGTCCTTTCCTTTTCTACCTGTCTGCGTGATACTGTCTGTATTTGTTATTAATTACTATTCTTCCTCTGTTTTCCTGTTTCTGGAGCATCAGTGTCACGATGCCAGGCAGTGCTCTGCCATGATGCCAATGTCCTGCGCCACTCAGACCTCTATCAAAGGGCTCATCTGTTGACAAAAGTAAGGCTAATAGTACTGTATTTACTATATTGTATTTAGTATTACTACAACGATTACAGCTAAGAAGTATCTCAAAGTAGAGATGCTTAGCTGTAAAGTTTTATTTAAAATAAAATGTTTGAACCATGTCTTTAAACAAATAGTTAAATGTTGCCAAAATGTAAGGCTAACATTTACTATATTGTATTTAATTTTACAACTATTACAGCTAAGTATATCAGAAGACATACTTAGATGTAAAGTTTTCTTTCAAATAAAATTTGTTTGAACCATAACTTTAAACAAATAAAAAGTTGAACACTAAATATTGGCATGTCCTTTTTTGCAGTCTGTGAGGAACATTGAAGCAAAGGACGTCCGTCTCTTCATTGTTGGTGATCGTGCCCGCTGTTGGACTGGCTCGTCAAAGGATACACAAACTCTCCTCGTCAGACTCCTCAACAAGTCATTTAATGTTTACCTTGGCGCTGTCAGGTGGAGGTAGAGATGACCGGGTTGCTGAAGTCACAGTGGAGAGTTCTTCTAAAAAGATACTGTACTTATGTATTTGTGTTCACATGCAGTTAACATTTGTATAAAATTATTATCACAATAAACATCCATCCATCCATCCATCCATTTTCTTCCGCTTATCCGGGGTCGGGTCGCGGGGGTAGCAGCCTAAGTAGGGAGGCCCAGACTTCCCTCTCCCCAGCCACTTGGAGCAGCTCCTCTGGGGGAATCCCAAGGCGTTCCCAGGCCAGCCGAGAAACATAGTCCCTCCAGCGTATCCTGGGTCTTCCTCTGGGTCTCCTCCCGGTGGGACATGCCCGGAACACCTCACCAGGGAGGCGTCCAGGAGGCATCCTAACCAGATGCCCGAGCCACCTCAACTGGCTCCTCTCGATGTGGAGAAGCAGCGGCTCTACTCCGAGTCCCTCCCGGATGACTGAGCTTCTCACCCTATCTCTAAGGGAGAGTCCAGCCACCCTGCGGAGAAAACTCATTTCAGCCGCTTGTATCCGAGATCTTGTTCTTTCGGTCATAACCCAAAGCTCATGACCATAGATGAGGGTGGGAACGTAGATCGATCGGTAAATTGAGAGCTTTGCCTTTTGACTCAGCTCTCTCTTCACCACGACAGACCGGTACAGCGCCCGCTTCACTGCGGACGCTGCACCTATCCGCCTATCGATCTCACGCTCCAGTTTTCCCTCATTCGTGAACAAGATCCCGAGATACTTAAACTCCTCCACTTGGGTAAGGACCTCCTCCCCGACCCGGAGAGGGCACGCTACCCTTTTCCGGCTCAAGACCATGGCCTCGGATTTGGAGGAACTGATCCTCATCCCGGCCGCATCACATTCAGCTGCAAACCGCTCCAGCGAAAGCTGTAGATCACG
>JBBPBX010006668.1:17001-32016 GCA_038048925.1 Garcialebias charrua
ACGAGGGAACAGCCAATACACTAACCAGACGAACACGTGACATGTCCGCACCTCAGGGAGGCAAGCTGACAGAGTCTGACGGCGGGGGGGCTACATCAGACACCCTCAGGCAGCCACAAACTTCACACCTTCACAACGGTGACTGTGTTCAGCCTGCTGTGGATGAAAACAAGTCAGAGTTTAATCAGATCTCTCTTCCTGTTTTCCGAGGTGGACTGAGCTCTTTATCACCAAATAATCTGAAGTCTGCCAAACCAAAAGGAGCACCCCCACATTCTCACATTGCACCCGCTCCTTTGTTCTTAACGAGGGACACGCAATGCCCAAGCAGTAGTCAGGCAGCACGTGACCTCCCGTTCTGTGCTGATTCAAATCTGCTTTCAAAAATAATTGTGCCAAAGGGTGAAACACAAACCTTGGTCAGTTTACCTGGTACCAATGCTCCTTTAAAGCCAAGGACCAGTAGACTTGACCATCCCAAAAAACGGATTGGAGTCAGGAGGTCTGCTCATTTACATAACTCGCAACCCAATAGCCCAAGGGCTCCAAACTTGGAGGAGGAAAATAGACTTTCTGCTCCAAACCTGTCTAATAATGATGACAGGTTACATCTGCCCTCATTTAACCCTGAGCAGGGTAACTTGGGAGTACATCAGCAAGGAGGCCTCCTTCCCAACCTGGTTGACCCCCAGGGGCTAACAGCCTCTGTGTCACCAGAAGGGGCAGTATAGCCACTTAGGCCAGGAACTGCCAAAAGTCTCCGCTTGTTGGCTGAAAAGAACAGGTTGATGGCGTCAGGCTTGCCAGAAAATGTGGTTTTAACCATACAAAATGCCCGTGCTGGATCAACATAAACTTTATACACACAAAATTGGCGTGTTTTTGAAGCTTGGTGCTCAGAAAGAAATATTATTTCTTATGCATGCAACTTGGCTCAGCTCCTGATTTTCCTTCAGGACTTACTGGAAAAAAGTCGTTCTTATTCAACAAGTAAAGTTTTCCTATCAGCTATCTCAGCCTGTCACGAAGGTTGGGGACACAGGACACCCGGAGCACATCCAATCATAATAAGATTTATGAAGGGTGTCCTTCAGACTAAACCACCCAGCAGGACCCTGACCCCTGGTTGGGATCTTGGCCTGGTCCTGGGAGCTCTCTGTGACCTTCCATTCGAGCCAATGACTGAGGTTAAGATGGATTTACTATCTTATAAAACTGCTCTACTCCTGGCACTTGTCACACTAAGGCCTAATCCCACATACACTCCCATGGTCTTGACTTTGAACAATAGGAGTCTAGACTTTGATCTCTCCTCCTTTCCACCCGTTCCTGTCCTGACTCAGGAACAGGAAAGGCTAAAGGCTCTCTGCCCAGTGAGGGCTTTACGCACCTACATGCAGAGAACAGCCGAACGGAGGAAAACAAACCAACTGTTCGTCTGCTTTGCAGCACCTGCTACCGGGAGAGCCCTATCAAAACAACGCCTCTCACATTGGGTGACTGAGGCCATTAAAAGGGCGTACAGTAGCAAAAGTCAACAGGTACCCTCTGGAGTGCATGCTCACTCCACTAGGGGCTTGGCCACTTCCTGGTCATTATTCAAGGGTGTACCAGTCGCAGACATCTGTGCTGCTGCGAATTGGAGCTCATTAAACACTTTTGCAAAGCATTACAGTTTAGATGTTACTGCGGGTGACGTCACTCAGGCTATCCTTTCTAACTCACAGTAGAAAGTAGCTTTGAGATGCCTGCTGGTCAAGGGCAGACGTTCACTCTAGCATGCATTTTACTGAGCATTTCAAGGGCATGAATTGATTACGTTCCCATAGCATAGCAAGTATGTTGCACCGAGAGAACAGACTGAAAGGGAACTGAAAGTTATGCACCATAACTCATGTTCTCTGAAGGAAGGGAACGAGGTGCAACATATCTGGCCCTTTTCAATGCTGAAAGCTCGGTGAAGTGCAACTTTGGAGAAAGAAGGAGGGCGCAAGCCGCTTAAGTACCCAGAGGGCGGGGCCTCTGGCGCGGCGGTGTTGCCCCTAGCCGTAAAGGCGTGAGTATATTCCTTCAGGTAATCGCGCGTGGGCGCAATTCCCATAGCAAGTATGTTGCACCTCGTTCCCTTCCTTCAGGGAACATGAGTTATGGTGCATAACTTTCAGATTTATGGCATGCTCACTGTAAATCCGATTCGAGCTTAAAAGCTCCAAGTTGAATAAGAATTCCTTTTGAGGAATATTTTATTTTGAAAATCAACCAGAACTGACCACTACTTCGGTCCGTTGGATGCGGACATCAGCGAGATGCTGAAACATAAACACACAGAGCCAGTCTGTACGTAACTGGACCTAAAGAACCCTTTACGTCTGGCTGGGCACCCTCTCTTACTGGAGCCGGGACTGATCATCGTTGCAAGGTAAAAGAGCTGTTTGATGTTTTACTGTGCGGATCTGAGTCCAGCCGACGTCATATGAAGAGTTGTCATTCTGGTTGACACATTCAAGATAAATCTTTCTCTTTTCTTCCTCCTTAAACCTCTCCTTGCCAGTAATATTAAGCTAAGAGCCTTCAGATATAATTTATTTTAAGATCTCATAATTTAATCTGTTGTTCCTTGAAATATACGTTGATTAGTGAAATTACGGACGCGTGATGTCAACTGTTTGATGTGTAACTTATAGGAAAGTTGAATCAATCAATCAAAGTGTATATGATGTTAATTTTAAATGATCTGTTTAAATAAATGATCGCATCTCTTTGATGGATCAAATATAATTAACGTTTCATGGTCACTTTGTCCATCATCTGATCACACAATTTATTGTTTAATCCAAAAAAGAAGAGAATCCGTGAATAAGTAATTATAAGGTTGTGTCAGGATAACTCCTGCACATACTCTTACATCTAGTGGACTCTAACTGTCTACTTACATTCTGGTGACACCCTCATGTGTCTCCCCTACACATTGCTGCTGGGTTTGAGAATTTACCAATAATAAATGCTTTTTTTTTCAATAACTCCTAATAAAAATGTGGATAGGACAAATAACATTCATTATACTGTAATGTACAGAGACTGGCAAATTTTACAAGTACAGTAATGGTTTTGAAGCTATTCACGGACAATTGAAAGCCACCTCCCTTGTAGCATATCAGAATAGATTATTTTTAAATTACCCCTGGCTACCAAATGGCGGAAGAGGGCCCCTCTTTGAGTTTGTTAAAGGGACCAGGAGGAGGGGGACTGGAGTGGTGATCAGGAATGGTGGCGTGCCAGGGGAGGGTTTGAAAGCTAAATCAGCTAAAATTGAGGTTTCCGGACAAATGGATGTTTTCTATTTTGTTTTTTGTGCAGGTGGAAGGGAGTCTTAAGTACAGTATATTCTTTAACTGAATCATGTTTTTGAAACTGTGAAAATTATCATTTTGATATACTGAAATGAATTCTAAGACACTGTTTTAAAATAAAAATGTTTGTAAGTTATAGCCTGATGCCTAATAATCCAGGTAGAAAAAAAGAAAAAGCTAAGTCTGGTCCCCTGGAACTTAAAAAGAAAAAAAGAAACATTTCATCTTTCGTCCGAAAGACTTCCTCCGTCTTCTTCTTCTTTTCTTCTTTCGGCTTTTCCCTTTTCAGGGGTCGCCACAGCGAGTCATCCTCCTCCACCTCACTCTGTCCTCTGCATCCTCTGTCCTCACTCCAACTACCTTCATGTCCTCTCTAACTGCATCCATATATCTCCTCTTTGGCCTTCCTCTGTGTCTTTTTCCTGGCAGCTGCATTTCTAACATCCTTCTACCAATATACCCACTGTCCCTCCTCTGGACATGTCCAAACCACTGTCCCTCCTCTGGACATGTCCAAACCATCTCAGTCTGGCCTCCCTAACTTTATCTCCCAGTTGTTCAACATGTGCTGTACCTCTGATGATCTCATTCCTGATCTTATCCATCCTTGTCACTCCTAAGGAGAACCTCAGCATCTTCATTTCTGCCACTTCCAGTTCTGTCTCCTGTCTTTTTGTCCATGTCTCTGTCTCCAGACCATACAACATAGCTGGTCTCACCACTGTCTTGTAAACTTTTCCTTTGACCTTTGCTGACACCTTTTTGTCACAAATCACTCCTGAAACTTTTCTCCATCCGCTCCATCCTGCCTGGACTCTCTTCTTCACCTCTTTACCACATTCCCCATTTTCCTGGACAGTGGACCCCAAGTACTTGAAGTCCTGCACCTTTGTGACCTCTGACCCTTGTAGCCTCACTGTTCCACCTCCTCCCTCTCATTCACACACATGTACTCTGTCTTACTACGGCTGACTTTCATTCCTCTTCTTTCAAGTGCATACCTCCACCTCTCCAAGTTCTCTTCCACCTGTTCCCTGTTCTCACCACAGATCACAATGTCATCTGCAAACATCATAGTCAATGGGGATTCCTGCCTGACCTCATTTGTTAGTCGGTCCATCACCAGAACAAACAAGAAGGAGCTCAGAGCCGATCCTTGATGCACTCCCACCGCCACCTTGAAGCTCTCTGTCACTCATACAGCACATCTCACCACTGTCCTCATACATGTCCTGTACCAGTCTAACATACTTTTCTGCCACTCCAGATTTCCTCATGCAATACCACACCTCCTCCCTCGGCATCCTGTCATATGCTTTTTCTAAATCCATAAACACACAAGCAGTGGGTGGGCATCACATGGTCAGCCCTCAATTGGTTCAGATCCTACCTCTCTGACAGGTCCTTTTGTGTTTCCATCAACAATTTTAGTTCTGCAGTGGCGTCACTTAAATGGGGGTTTCCGCAGGGGTCCATACTGGGTCCTCTCCTATTCTCCTTATACCTACTGCCACTCAGTGATATTTTCTGGAAACACAACATTAGGGGTGTAACGGTACGCTAAAATCACATTTCGGTTCGGTTCAGTTTTAAGGAGGGCTCGGTTCGGTTTATTTTTGGTACAAAAAAAAGACAAAATAAAGACTTACCAGTACAAAATGTTTATTTTGAAAATATGCCAAATATACGTTTGTATAAAAATAAATAAAAGTGACCCATTTGGATGATATTTTAAATAAACAACACTCATTATAATAAATAAACTATACTAACTATAATAAAAATATTAATAAATACAATAACAGTCAGAACCAGAACAATAAGCAGCAACAGACTGTTTACAATCTAACTAATCAAATTTTAAGTTTTTGTCCAAAAAGACCAACATCCACATTTTCTGCTAAAAGCACAGATCTAGTTGCAGTGAATATCTCCAGCCATCTCAATAACAATAGATAGCAGCAGTGTGGCTGTATCTGTCATCATTACTCACAACCTCTTCTTGGACCTGTTCCCCAAGGTGGGACAGGTCCCTGAAAGACTTCAGAGTCATCACAGACTTCTTAGCTGCAGGTGATGTGGTGGATGTCCCTGAAGAGGAAAAAGTAAACTGCTATTTCTGCCCCAGATTATAAAATAAAACACAAAGAGGTAAAAAAAAAAGTTAATAAGATTATGATTTTAAATAAAAAGAGGATTAATTAGATAATACAGTAATAATAATAATAATAAAATAACAATACCTCTTCTTGAACGGTTGTTATGAGGTGGTTGAATCTCTTGGTCATCATCATCATCATCATCATCATCAGGGCTTTAATGAGCTCCAGGGCTTGTTGACAATATCAGTTTTAACTTTTTCATAAGGTTCGGAACTTTTTTGGCTGAAGTGTTGACATGAAGGATGTTTAAAAACAGCTGCTGTTAGCGGTCTTTCTGCAACAAGCTGCTTCTTTGTTCATGTTCGACGTGTTGCTGCTGCAGATCCAGTCTTGTGAAACAACGTCCACACACAGCTTTGGATGCGTGCTCGTCTTTTAACAAGAAAGCCATAACGTTCCCAAACAACAAGATGCATGCTAGGCGGCTAATGCGACGCGTGCTACAAGATAATAGCGCCGTGCTGAAACACGCCCGGGAAATTTAGTTCCGTGGCTCACATATTCTGCCGTTAATAACGTTCAATAAGTGAAAAAATGACCGAAACGGTACGTAGGTGGACCGAACCGAATGTGCCGTACCGAAATGGTTCGGTACACCCACGTGTACCGTTACATGCCTACACAACATACCTTTCCACTTCTACGCCGATGACTGTCAAATTTACCTCCCCCTAAGAAACAATGGTACATGCTCTATTCAACCTCTGCTCATCATCATCATCATCAGGGCTTTAATGAGCTTCAGGGCTTGTTGGCAATATCAGTTTTAACTTTTTCATAAGGTTCGGAACTTTTTTGGCTGAAGTGTTGACATGAAGGATGTTTAAAAACAGCTGCTGTTAGCGGTCTTTCTGCAACAAGCTGCTTCTTTGTTCACGTTCGACGTGTTGCTGCTGCAGATCCAGTCTTGTGAAACAACGTCCACACACAGCTTTGGATGCATGCTCGTCTTTTAACAAGAAAGCCACAACGTTCCCAAACAACGAGATGTATGCTAGGCGGCTAATGCTACGCGTGCTACAAGATAATAGCGCCGTGCTGAAACACGCCCGGGAAATTTAGTTCCGTGGCTCACATATTCTGCCGTTAATAACGTTCAATAAGTGAAAAAATGACCGAAACGGTACGTAGGTGGACCGAACCGAATGTGCCGTACCGAAATGGTTCGGTACACCCACGTGTACCGTTACATGCCTACACAACATACCTTTCCACTTCTACGCCGATGACTGTCAAATTTACCTCCCCCTAAGAAACAATGGTACATGCTCTATTCAACCTCTGCTCATCATCATCATCATCAGGGCTTTAATGAGCTTCAGGGCTTGTTGGCAATATCAGTTTTAACTTTTTCATAAGGTTCGGAACTTTTTTGGCTGAAGTGTTGACATGAAGGATGTTTAAAAACAGCTGCTGTTAGCGGTCTTTCTGCAACAAGCTGCTTCTTTGTTCACGTTCGACGTGTTGCTGCTGCAGATCCAGTCTTGTGAAACAACGTCCACACACAGCTTTGGATGCGTGCTCGTCTTTTAACAAGAAAGCCACAACGTTCCCAAACAACGAGATGTATGCTAGGCGGCTAATGCTACGCGTGCTACAAGATAATAGCGCCGTGCTGAAACATGTCCGGGAAATTTAGTTCCGTGGCTCACATATTCTGCCTTTAATAACGTTCAATAAGTGAAAAAATAACCGAAACAGTACGTAGGTGGACCGAACCGAATGTGCCGTACCGAAATGGTTCGGTACACCCACGTGTACCGTTACATGCCTACACAACATACCTTTCCACTTCTACGCCGATGACTGTCAAATTTACCTCCCCCTAAGAAACAATGGTACATGCTCTATTCAACCTCTGCTCGACTGCCTGGGTGACATCAGGGACTGGATGGCTTTAAATTTCTTAAGTTTTAATAAGAAGAAGTCTGAAGCCATATTGTTCCTTCCCAATGACACAATCTCGAACCACTGCATCAACCTTTCTGCTCTACCCCTATCTGAAAAACAAAAAGTCACAAATCTGGGAGTGATAATGGACCCTTCCATGAAACTAAACAGCCATGTAAATATGATCGTTAAAACCTGTTTTTTCCAGCTGAGGCGACTGTCTAAGCTGAAGCCCATATTATCAAAAAATAACCTGGAGACAGTAATTCACGCATTTATTACATCTAGGCTTGATTACTACAATTCACTCCTGTTTGGTATCAGTCAGACCACCATTGCACAATTATAACTGGTCCAGAACGCAGCAGCCCGATTTTTAACCAGTACAGCACACGCAAAAGAGAGCACATTACACCAGTCTTGGCCTCCCTGCACTGGCTACCGGTTCATCTTCGAATCCAGTTCAAAATTCTCATGTATGTCTACAAATCGCTGAACAGTCTCTCCCCCGCCTATCTCTCTGATTTGATACACCCATATGTCCCACCACGTGCTTTGAGGTCAGAGGATCAGGTACTTTTAAGAGTTCCAGGGACTCATCTTAAACGCAGAGGTGACAAGGCTTTCTCTGAAGCAGGCCCAAGACTCTGGAATGAGTTACCTCTGCTCGTCAGACAGGCCCCTCCCTCTCGGTTTTCAAATCCTGTTTAAAGACCCATTATTATTCTGTTGCTTTCAACACCAGCTGATCTGTGTTTGGTCGTTTTATTGATGATCTGCAATGTTTTTAAGTCTTTTGTTTTGTACTTCATTGTGTGTGTTGCCTGTTGTTTGTTTGTTTGTTTGTACAGCACTTTGGTTTGGCCTTGTCACTGTTTAAAGTGCTTTATAAATAAAATGGTATGGTATGGTAATGGAGTTCTTTCTGACCCTCTCTGTACTTCTCTATCAACATCCTCAAAGCAAAGATGCATCTGTGGTGCTCTTTCTTGGCATGAAAACATACTGCTGCTCACAGATAGTCACCTCTTGTCCAAGTCTTGCTTCCAAAACTCTCTCCCAGATTTTCATCGTGTGGCTCATCAACTTAATTCCTCTGTAGTTGCTACTTAAAGTGAAACTAAACCGAAATGTAACTTTTTTTAGCTGATAAACTCCCTAGAATGTGTTTAAAATGTTTCATAGCACTATTTCTGTGTTAATTTTCATGTATTTGTGCGTATTTGTGTAAATCGGCAATATTTGGTCTAAAAACGTGTTTACGGTAGTCCTGTGGGTTGAACTGGTGAATTGCACGTTAATTTTACTATTAGTTCAAATGCTCAGTTGTGACATGTCTGTTCAGTTGTGACGTCACATCGTCTCCTGCCTGAATATAAAAGTGGAGCCACTCCCCCGAGAAGGTCACTCCCCCTGCAGAGCTCAGGGCAGAGTTGGATCAGAGATTAGCAACATAGCATTAGCATAGAAGAGCTACGATGTTCTATAAAAGCTCTTCATACTGATGTTCATTGTCCACCCACCCTTACACCATCAGGTTACAATCCGTTTGGAGGTGAGTCCCATTTTACACCTTTCCATTCCATAATTTATTTTTTGAGTATATGACACGTTTCTTCATGTGCTGTGTGTTTGCGGCCTGCAGCGTTGCTTTGTTGCGACTTGCCCAACATAAGGTCGTGGCGCTTTAATCTGTTGCTGATCAACGTTAGTTCGTGTTGTAGTTGTGTTTAAATGCTAAAAATCTAGTGTTTCTTATGAACACAGCAGTGTGTGTGAACTCTTATGAACTCTGATAAGAAAGACCGCGACATCAAAAAACAATGGAGACTAGCTGGCGCTAATTTTAGCTGTTGTACTAGTTACGATGTTTTAGACATGGTGTTCTTTTGCTGCAAATAATGTTATGGTATTTATAAAATAATATGTACTTGGTGAATGAATATCATGTTCATCAGCTCTGTGCAGCAGTATTTATTTTGCACTGGGTCATCCGTTTGACAGATCAACAAAGTGATAAAACAGTAATGTTTCTCAAGTATGTTTGTTTGTAAGGTGATTAAAAATGTGTTGTTCTTTTTTAGCTCCATGAGGCGTTCCACATCCAGGGAATCTCTGAGCAGTGCTTCACAGACATCAAGCATCAAGGAGACATGTTGACATGTCACTTTGGAGGTGACATGACAGCTGATTCACCAGGTATTCATGTTTTATTTATAACTATTGTAGCCCACCTTTACCCTCTGTCTGCAGGTACTAATATTATTATTTAATTATTATGTTTTATTTATTTATTACTTTTATTATGGCGAACATTATATAAAAAAAGTTTAAAAAAAGTCTATGCAACATTAATTATTGTTTATTTGTTCATTGCTACCTGTCCCAACATTTTGGGGATTTGTTGACACTGTGAAATTTTGAATCAACATCTTTCTCCAATAAAATGCTACATTTACTCAGATTAAACTTTTGATCTTTCCTCTGTTCAGGACTGCAAATATCCAGGGTCGGGATGGAGTGAGTGGGAAGCACTGCTGCAACATGTCCCCGGTTTGTCCTCATGCATAAGGTGAAAAAACAAATAAAATAAACAAATTGATTACAAAACCTAGTTGTTTATGATTCATTTTATTAACAGTAAGTTAATTCAAAACAACAAAAGGTTATGTGTCATGTCAGCCCTGCAAACACACGGGACACCACCTCCAGCTCCTCTGTATGGACGCAATGGAACGCAGAACGAGGAGTCCCAACCACCTTCAAGATGCTGCACCTGCCAGCCAGAAACAAACACCAGGGTCTCAGCTGTACCAACATTGTCGTGGATGCAGGTCTCAGGAGAAGCAGCAGCTCTGGCCGAGACTCTCTGCATCATCATGGGATCGTCTTGGTTAAAGTAATCCTGGCTGCAATTACTCTGCGTGGCTGCTGGGTGCTTGAGTCATCACAGTTCTCTGAAAAAAACATTTTAAAGGATACACAGTATTGTTAAATTCATTGCAATTTGTTTGGTTTTTATTAAAAAAATATTATTTCTCATAAATCTTACCAGCTGTGCTCAGTTTTGATTAGCTGACACATAGCTTAAACAAATACTGTATACACGTCCTAACAAATATTTATCATACAAGCTTATAGAATGTTTCTAAACATGGATCTTTGGAAAACAAATAAAAGATTTTACCACTGTTTAGTGCTCATTTATAGTCAATTCAAAAAACAACGTGTGTTTAGTTCTAGGTTGCATAACAAAATTAAGCCAAAACGTCAAACAAAATCAGGGTAGATGAAATCAATATTTTAAAATAAAATATATTATGAAACGTTACTTTTGTAATGTACTAAGTAATAAGATGTGGCGAATTAAAGTCACTGCAGCTGGCCTTCAACACTGTTGTGATCCAAACAAATACAAAAACACAGTCGTACACTGCATGCCATGCAGCTAAACACAGGTTTTTAATGTGTTCTGTGTTCAGCAGCATACGTATAAGCTGTGTGTGTGTGATTAAATACACGCAACAACATTTTACAACAGTTATTTTGGTAAAAGTTTAGGTATTTACTTACTGAAGATGCGACTATCCGCCATTTTGAAATCTAACCTTGGGGAGGGGTGGGAGTTTACCACTAGAGGGGGTGTGAACGCAGGACAACCCCAACCTCCTCCCCTGCTTGACTCTCGACACGCCCATTTTGAGGGAAATTTTGAATCTGCTTAGGGGGAGGAGTTACCGTCTCAACCTGTGTTCAGTGCATAGTTGCCAAGTCTGCTTATTTCAAGCGGCATTGGGCTTGTTTTTCCCTGGAGTCGCTTTCAAATTTGATCAGCCGCTTGTGGCGGTTTTTTGGGCTTCTCGCGGACATTGAGTCGCTTATTTGTGCTTGTTTTTCAGTCGAGCAGTAATGCGAGTGGTAGGTAGTTTGTCACACCCCCCTTCCACGTATGTTACGTCAAGGCGGATGTTACGTTCAGGTGCAGTTGGCGCAAGCGACAGTCAGAGCCGGTAAAACTATATAAGCGCGAGCAATTAATGATGAGTCAGCATGAGCAGCATATAGTGACACAACATACATCTGCCGCGCGCTTTTTGACCAACACACGAAAATATGAACACATCACTCCTGTCCTGTCCTCTCTACACTGGCTCCCAGTTCAGTTCAGGATACAGTTCAAGTTGCTGCTGTTTGTTTTCAAAGCTCTGAATGGACTTGCTCCCCTCTACATCTCAGAACTTCTGAAAGTCCATCAGCCTGGCAGGGACCTACGATCTGCCAGTCAACACCTGCTGGAGGTGCCTCGCTCGAGGTACAAGCAATGGGGAGACCGGTCATTTTCTGTTGCCGGCCCAAAAGCCTGGAACAGCCTCCCCCTTGAGCTGCGTGCCACCTCTGATCTGACTCTGTTCAAAACCAAACTGAAGACCCACTTGTTCAAAAAAGCTTTCAGTGTGTAACTTTTATTATTTTGTATTTTAGTATGTAGCATCTTTATTTCAATTGCATTTTTATTTCACTTGTTCAAAAAAGCTTTCTGTGTGTAACTTTTATTACTTGTGTTATTTTAGTATGTAGCATTTTTTATTTCCATTGCCTTCTTTTATCGCTGTGGTTTCTTATTCTATTTTCATTGATCTATTGTTCCCGTTTATTCTTCTTTTTATCCTGTTAAGCACCTTGGTCAATGCAAGGCATTGTGGAAGGTGCTATACAAATAAAGTTTATTATTATTATTATTATTATATATATCTTGTATCATTCAACTATGTTAGTTTTTAGCAAACAAAATGATAAATTAATGAAAATTACTTTCAAAGTGAGTTTAAAGACCGTGTAAAGTAAAATTAAATTTGTGTTTTGAGTTTGTCACACGGCATAAATATGTGTTATTAATCACCCATATAAATCTGACTGATTAAAAACATTGTTTACCTTATAAAATTAAGTCTCAAATATAAGGAAAAAACATGATTTTCCCAGGGTCTGGAACGGTGGGGGCGTGTCAGCGCGTGGGCGTGGTTTCAGCGCAGTTCTGCAGCTCAGAGCAAGTAGGAGGACCCTCTCGCTCAGAGCTGAACTGTGTGTGGAGGAGGAAGACAGGTTCATCAGTAAACCTGCTCTGTTTGCTCCTTTTTCCAAGAGTTACGCTGTTTTTAGTGCACAAACAACTCTGGTTTTATTTTAAAAGTTGAGGACACAACTATAATTCATAACTCCGCTGTTCTGTGTTTAGAAGATGAGCGGACTCGCGCGGCTGCACCCGGTCCGACCCGACACATCGCATGCGGGGGCTGTGTTGGTGATTAAAATAAAGAGTAATCACGTTGATAACTAAGTATGCAATGGACCTGTCGCATTTTCTTAGCAAAAAAGGAGCTTGTGAACTTGTAGGGCACAGGCTTAGCAATAAAAAAAAGAAAGAAAAGAAACAGGAAAGGCGGCGGCGGTGTCCGGAGGCTGAGGAGGGAGACGGTCAGTAGCAGGTGCCCTGACCATTAAAACATCCAGGGAAGATGCAGGAACGAGGCATAATTGATTAGCTAGCTAACAATGAACAAAATATCTATGCTATTGCTATCTGATGCTATCTGCGATTCGCGAGTGAACGGCTCCACCCATGCGAAGAACAATTTATATGACTGGAGCAGCAGGGGGTGGGGCTATACTAATGAGGACCGCGTGACGAAACGCGGTCACGTTTAAAACACGCCTAAAAAATCCTGAAATAGAAATATGTTTATACACAGTTTGCTCTATAACTCCAAAATTAATTGAGCTACAATTTTGAGACTTTTTACTCATTTACAAGATTACAATGATCACATTTATAATGTTTATTTAAGAAAATATTGAAATTCACTTTACACGGTCTTTAAAATTAAAAACCGTGTTTCTTCACGGGACATCCGTCTACACGCGAATGCAACATTGTTATTTATTCTTTGTCCATTCATTCATTCAACCTTTATTTAGTCAGGTAAATCTCATTGAGCCTCGAGGGCTCATTTACAAAAGCGACCTGCTACAAACTAAAGAATTTAGTGAAATGTCTAGACAAGACAACGCTAATATGAGCTCTAAGTGGGGTAAATATGGAAAAAAATATAATAAAGATTGGGAGAAAGAGCGTGCTCTTCAAGACTGGATCTGACCACGACCACAGATGGGAGAAAAATGCAAAATGTATTTTTATTTTTTAGACTGAATACGTTCTTTAATGTATAATTTTGCTTGTTATATGTAATGCCATAATAAATATGTTTATACTGTTTAAAACTGCCTTTTTTTACACAATGGGATGGGGTGCTTTTTTGGGGCTTTTTTTGAAAGAGCGAGTCGCTTGTTTGTGCTTGTTTTGAAGGAGCTGATCGCTTCTTTCGGTCTGGAGATCTGGCAACCCTGGTTCAGTGCCACTTTAAAAATGGGCACCAGCACACTTCCTCTCCATTATTCAGGCATTTTCTCACCCTTAAATATTCCATTAAATATTTGAGTCAAAAACCTCAATGCCATTTCCAAACCTCCACTGGTATGTCATCAGGTCCTATTGCCTTCCCCTTCTTCATTCTTTTCAGAGCTTTCTGTACTTCACCCTCACTAATCTTTCCCACTTCCTGGTCCACAATTTCTATGACCTCCACTCTTCTTTCTCTTTCATTCTCTTCATTCATTAGCTCCTCAAAGTAATCCTTCCATCTTCCTCATCACACTCTCCTCACTTGTTAGAACATTCCCATTCCCATCTTTAATAAGCCTAACCTGCTGCACATCCTTTCCAGCCTGATCCCTCTGTCTTGCCAATCGGTACAAGTCCTTCTCGCCCTCTTTAGTGTCCAGTCTCCCATACAACTCATTGTACGCCCTCTGCTTTGCCTTAGCTACTTCCCTCTTTGCTCTATGTCCCATCTCCTTATATTCCTGTCTCCTCTCTTCAGTCCTCTCACTGTCATATTTCTTCTTGGCTAATCTCTTTCTTTGAATGGCGTCCTGCACTTCACTATTCCACCACCAGGTTTCCTTATCTTCCATTCTCTGTCCAGATGACACACCAAGTACCTTCCTACCTGTCTCTCTAATTACTGTTGCTGTAGTAGCCCAGTCACTTGGAAGCTCTTTCTTACCACCCAGAGCCTTTAACAGCTCGTCTCTGAATTTCTCACAACATTCTTCCTTCTGTGTTTATATATTAGAATAAAGTCTAATGAATAAAGTACTATTCAAAATAAAAATATGATGTTCCCATATAGTTAAAATATTCACATCCTTTTACAAAGTAAATGTTCTTAGTGAAAAGCCAAAACACTACAAATGCAATTTATGCCTTTTTAATTCATGCACATGTAGTGATACACCTAGCCTCTGATATTTCTGTCTTGACCTTCAAGTACACCTCTCTACACCTCTCTGAATCACTCAGTGTTACACTTGCTTGAACCTCAAGGAGACAGATGGACACTTATATATTTTAACAATTATTATGAATTAATGGACACTAATTAATCAGATTGAACTTTCTCTTTAATGTGTGTTAATTCAGAATTGATCAAACAGTATTTTTGTCATTTCAATGATGATTTTACTAAACTGGTATATTTTAAATATGACAAAGT
>JBBPBX010006668.1:33773-43858 GCA_038048925.1 Garcialebias charrua
CCTTCTGCCTACTAACTGTATAACATTTTGGTCCCGAAGAAGGAGATTATCAAAGTCAAAGTCAAAGTCAACTTTATTGTCAAAACTGCAATATGTACAGGACATACACAGGATTGAAATTGCATTATTATGAAAAACTACTACTGAATAATGTCTATGTTCTGAAATAATTCAACTTTCCACTTCTGTTAGTGCAGCTATTTCTTTGTGTCCAAAAAATACCAACTGTTAAAACCTTGTATAGATTACTGAAGATTTAATCAGATCATCATCAAGAATATGTATCCATTACTCTTAATTGATTTTGCGACAAGCAATGTCATGATGCAACCATTTTTACAAAGTTAGATCTCCATGACACATATGCTGGTCAAAATCAGAAAGTGAAATGTGGAAAACTGCATTCAGGACTCCATTCAGACATTTCAAATCATTGTCTTTCAATTTGGATCTAACAAAAAAATCGTGTTTTTTCAAACCCTTGTGTGTGATGTCGATGACTTTTAAAATATTTTTGTTTGTGTCCTCAGTGACATCCACATTTACTCAAAAGACCCCAGCAACATTCTCACTATGTCTACTGTGTACAACAATGTTTACTTGGAAACAAGCATTTTGTTTGGACCAAAAACTGACATTTACACCTCTTCTAAAACCTTCTAGTCAAGGCCATCACTGAATGGTTAATTCCAGAGACCCGCACTGAGTCACAACAATTCCGGGGCTTTGCAAAGTTTTACCGGAGGTTCATAAGATATTACAATAATGTAGCTGTTCCACTCACCAGACTCAATTCCACTCTACACAATTGTTTTCTGGACATCGGAGGCTAACTTGCTTATTGCAGCTTCTGAGTGACAGAGTGGAGCCAACCATTCACACCTGTTTTAGATCCAGTACTGATGAGGACTACTGTTTTTAAACTCCTGTGGGTCAGTAGTTTCATGCTGAAATGTTGAAGCCATTTAGTAACTCTGTGACAGCCCTGTTTACTTTTTCTTACCAAGGTTGTCCTAATCTTTTTCCTCTGTTTCTTCTAAATTCTCTGGCCTTTGAGACCTTATGAGGCCTTCCTAGTTCCTTGAGTCCCTGGCTTGTAGGTGTCCTCTTGAGGACTTCCTAGTTCCCAGAGTCCCTTGCAGAGGTGACACAAGGGACTTGATGAATTAGGTGTACATGTATCTCATGATCAGTATTGTGTTGAACCCAAATTCAAACAGAAGCGGGTAACTTGAAGGTAAAACAAAGAATATGTATTTATTAACAAAAAAAGTCAAAACAAAAGCTAACATGGCAGCAAAACGTATGTGGGTACATGGAAACACTAGAAACGGAATGCTGTGGCTGTGAGAAGGCTGTGGGAAGCACAATCTACAGACAATGTGAAACCACAAAGATGCAAAAATTAAAGGGACACTAATGAGACACAACGACAAACACCTGAGGAAAGACAATGAAGAGCAGGTGATTGTAGGACAACCTGGAGCTGATTACATGAAAGAACCACTGGGGAAACTGGAAACTGAAAAAACAAACTCAGAGAATTATATATAAATTTAAAAAAGCACAGATACAAACATTACAAAACACCCATATATGACAGTTGTCCTCCTGAAGCCTTCTTGTTCACTGAATCCTTTGTGTAACCTCTGCAAGATATTCAGCTGGAAACATCAGCCGGAACGTTTGTAGAACTATCTGCTTCAACATTTAACAGGAAGTACTGGATTAATGTACTGTCTCCATCCCACCACTCTTCAATGAAATACTACTGGGTACTCACCTTTGCCTTTTCTCTCCATCCTCCTCTCCTTGCTGACAGTTGCTTCTACATCTGTAAGCAGGAAACATTAAGCATTATATACAAAATTACTTTGTATACAAGAAAGTTAATTCTCAATAGTCCAGGTATCAAATCCGCTCATTCTCAATCAGTTCATCTGGACAGTTTCTTTTTAGTAGAAACGTTTCACCCTCACTCCAGAGGGCTTCGTCAGTCAGAGTAGTCCAAAGCAAACTGAAGCTACCCCACCAAGTAAACAACTTAAGTGGACCAACCAGTTTGCTGTAGCCAAGATGGTTTCTGGGGGCTTGTCCCTCGTCGACTCCTCCCAGGCAGGCAGACATGTCCAAAGTGGTTCAAGACAAGAAAGTTAATTCTCAATAGTCCAGGTATCAAATCCGCTCATTCTCAATCAGTTCATTAGATATTCTGATGCATGCTCAGTAATCCAGATAGATACATCTAACAAATTTGAATCAGGTTCTCTGAATGTATTCTTCTTTGTTGAAATATTTTTCTTTTATGCACAATACTTAATCAGTCTGAAGCTGGCTGTCCGCTCTGTGGTCCTGATGACTCCTTAATTGTGCTCCACTGGGTGATGGGAGTCAAAATGCAAATACTGGTCTGTGTGGGTGGGTTTGCGGTACACTGCAATTTTCCAATGCCCTCCATCAGAGACCGAGACCTCACAGTCAAAGAAAGCCAATCTTTTACATTCTCATGTGAACTTTATTCATCCACAGAGTTGATGTGCTCAATGAAATATTGGACTTGCTGAAATTAGATTTTAATCCAGGTGTCATCAACATACCTGAACCAATGTCCCTGTAAAGGATGACAAGGCTCTCTTTTCTACTCCTCCATGTACAGGTTTGCAACAATAAGATAAACTGGGGACCTCAAAGCATACCCATGTTTCTGCCTATAATATTGCCCTAAATGTGAAGTAGGTTGACTGCAGGCACAGTTTCAAGAGTTGACACAGTTGCTCTGTGGAAAGTGTGGTCCTACTGCTCAGAGTGGTGTCTGATTTTAACCTTGAACAGACCACCTCTACTGCCTCATCAACAGAAACGCACGTAAAGAGTGATGTGATGTGTGTGAATTCTAAAGACTCATCCTTGAGTCATCTCCCTGCCGATCCATCCCAAACACTTACATCATCATACAATAAACATCACTTAACTTTTTATCTGTGAGTTTGAACCCTCTCAGTCAGTTTGTCTACTCTGGTGTTTAAATTACATGGATTTTGTGCCGCCGCTTTGGCGCAGGGGATAAGCGGGCGGCACATATGCTTGAGGCTGAGCCTCTCCACAGGCGTCGCGGGTTCACGTCCCAGACCCGACAAGCTTCTTTCTGTGGTGTCTCCCCCCTCTCTACCATTTCACCCTCTCCCTCTCCAATAAAGGCCACTAGCGCCCAAAAATGTAAAAAAATAAATAACAATAATTACATGGATTTTGATAACTAGATACAATACACGAGTTTACTCTTTGGATTGAGTTATGTCCTGATGATTTACAGTACCGGTAATTGTAAAGCACCTTGGTCAATGCAAGGAATTGTAGGAAGTTGCTATACAAATAAAGTTTATTATTATATTATTATTATTATTATTGTAAAACATCATAAAATACATCAATGTATCTGAATAAATTTTAGGACTACCTCTACTGTACAGTGCATGTCTGAACACACAATCCCACTTTATAGTGGGAGGGAACTCAGGATTAAAAATATAACTATGGCATTATGTTACAGGTTGTCCCTGACTTACGACGTCATCGACATACAACGTTCCGGACTTACGAGCGGACTAACGAACAGTAAAGTTGTACAGAAAATACAGCACTGGTATGTGCTTTTAGATGAAAGTGTGTTAACTAAACATTTGTAAACAAAGTTCTGTGCATGTTTATGAACCAGTATGTACGTTTGTGTTTAAAAACAGGTGTTCGGCGCAGCGCTAGCATACATTTTCCGACTTATGACAAAAAATCCGGACTTACGAGCGACACGTGTTTCGGGTTCCGACATACGAATTTTCATCTTACGATCGATTCGTAGGAACGGAACTCGCTCGTAAGTCGGGGAAAACCTGTACTGTACTTTGCATTCAGTGGTGGATTCCTTCCTACATTTAGTTTTTATTTTGTATTTGTAATGTATTGATGGTGATGCAAGGATCAGCTTTTTGTTTGAGCTGATAGATTATAATAAAAATTCAGAACGCCTCTTTGATAAACTGCAGGTCCTCCACTGTTAACTCTTGGGTCTCAGCGTTCGCAAATCTAATTTGAGAAAATGGATTATTCTCACCATCATAATTTTTCTTTTTTGACGAGACTTTTGTGAATTTCTTTTTTGGAAAGCCAACGCATTCTTAATACACCATGTCTATCTGATTCTGGTAGTCTGAGTGAGTACTAAGATTGCAGTCCTGGCAGATGTCTCGTATTTCAGCTACCAAGAGTTATCTAGCATTTTCAAGATTTTTCAAGGTTCAGTGATCAACAAGATGTGACATAAGTAAAAGGAGAACAAGACAGGAAGGGGAAGAATAGTCGGGTGAACCTATTGTTAGAATCAAAGTTAAACAGCTGCATCTGGAAACTGGTAAGAGGACATGTTGTTTACTCTGGAGCAAAGTGAGCTCAGCAGGTTGTGCCAACAGACACTGACAAGCATTGCAGGAGGCTTATCTGTTGCAGAATGCCGTCATCGGTTTGTACATCGCACCCATTTATGTGAAATATTAATGAAGAAGAAATAATTTTTTATGCACATTTTTTCATAATCCTCCCACTTGCTTCTTTGTGAAACGGTAATACACAGTAAAGCACACACTTGAGGTAGGCACATCCAGTGGATCCCACCCAGGCTTCAACAGCACATTATCCTCCCACTGTAAGAGTCTTGTTAAGGAATAATCAGAGGAAAGTAGTAAAGTATTGTATTAAGGATTCACAGGCAGATAGGTTGCTGGCAGCTGCTGCTCAGCTGGTGCTCTATTTTTGAGATGTGTGTTAATGCCACGCTGTAAACTCAAAGTGCAATGCAAGGTGCTCAAATGCACCGGCGGAGTGGTTTGATTCTCCCCATTGAGCAGGATGACCTGGCATTTCGGTGACTTTTAGAGGTGTTATCACACTGACATATTGCTCTCTCATTTTTTCCTGAGTGTACCCCTCCCTTTCTCTCACTCTCCCCTCCTTGTTGTTTCATACATCGTTTGTTGCCCATTATTTAGTTAATTAGATGCTCAACATTAGCTTGTATGGGCTTTAACGAGTCAGTTTGAGCTGCAGATGTAAAATGTGTGAAGAATACAATAAACTTTTTTCCTCCCATTTTTTGCAAGTATTTTGTAAAGAGTTGCTTTTTGTTCCGAGACACATTTTATGTTTACCTCAGCTCATGTAGTGGTTTTATTTAAAACCATTGTTTGATCTTTCACTGTTTACCAAAATGTATTTTTCATATTCTTCTTATTTTCATATGATAAAAAAAAACGGCAGATGGACCTGCACACGTTATGCAATTTTACATATACAGTACAGTATACAGTATATATTTTATTACAAATGGCAGAAAGCCTTTTTTATGTGTGCAAAATACAAAACACAACCCTGAGTTCCTGTAATATTTTGTTCATATTCATAAAAATATTTTTTACAGAACTTACTTCAACAATTGTTTTACCATTTCGTCTGTTGACTTTGCATATTGATGAACTAAAGTTTACAGAAAATCTTCAGGTTAATCTAAGCACAGCATTATTATTATTATTATTATTATTATTATTATTATTATTATTATTATTATTATTATTTTCATTTTAGTGGCACAGTTGATTATTTTGTGGCCAAGAGCAAAGTATTTCCTCAGAAGGTTCTAACCCAGTTCAAAAATATAAATGGTGCCATATTCACCTATTTTCTTTCACAGATTTTGTCCCAATTTTTCAGGGGTGGCTATTGCCCCGCTTGGCCCCCCCTTGGTGGTACAATGTTAAAATTAGTTTGTATAAAAGTACTTTGTCAATAGGCTATATGCCACGGACTTCCGTTTCAGCACTTCCGCATTCTTCACCCGTAAGACGCACTTCCGGTTTGCAGTCAACACGGTGTTAGCGATGGCGTTCTTCACGAGATCTCTGCAGGACTTGCCGACAGTCACTGTTAATAATGTCTACAGAATAATTCAGACCTTCTCTAAAGCGCCCACATCTAAGAGGGATAAAGGATTTAAGCTTTGTGTCCAACTACATAAATAAATATGAAGGTAAGTCGGTATTTGTTTTCAGTTCACCAAACTGCCTCATGTAGGCTAACACAGCTAACATAGTTAGCCTTGCTAATCTGTTGAGTAAACGTGTTTTGTCTGTACAATGTTTTCTTATTAACACAAATGTTAGTTTCAAACAAGGAGGCAGGAGAAGTCAGTTAGGGCTGAGTGTTTACAGTCCATGAGGAAGAGCCAGAAGCCCCACTGTTTGAGTCAAAGCCACCTGACAGTTCAGTTTCAAACAAGGAGGCAGGAGATTTAGAGCAGATTTAGAAACAAAAGTTATTTTAATTCAAGTTTGTTTACAAAAGTTGAGCTGAAGTCAAACCTGTTAAATCACTGTTTGTAGCAGGCCTTAATAAGAGATGTTTTCTTTCACTGCACAGGACACGGCAGGTGTTGGTGATGATGAGGGAACCCCTGGTCCATCCTAGATGTTTGTGAGACGTGGGAAGACACCACCGCTACAGCTCAAACATGAGGGAAGCAGTGAGGAGCTGAGATTGGATCCAAATACAAACAAGTTGTTCCACTGAGCACTGTAATCTGACTGATTACATGTTTTTAAATCTCCAAAAGCAGTAATTTAATTTCACTATTGAAGCTCTCTCATTTGAAATGGATCAGAGCCTCCTAAAGCTCTCCACTCTTCTACCACCACCTCTGTTGGAAGAAGTGTCCTGTTTTGTTGAAAACATGTCCTGGACGACTGAGAATCTTCACCAGCATACTCCAAAAGCAGTCGAGGAAGCTGGGAGTTAGTCAGAAGATGTAATAATAATAATATAATTTAAACAGTGTTTAAATATTGTGCCTCATTTAGCTTGACTCATACGTTTTGTACAGTAATGTAACATTATCATCAAATTTCTTTTTAATAAAATGGCTAAAACGACTCTAAGCCTGTCTTAAACCAAAATACAGTACACATTTTTTTTGGGTGATAATACATCAATGAAGACAAAAGTCAGAATGTTTTGAACATTTTATTTTCTTACAAGTAGTAAGTAGTGTGACTGTAGTGTCAGGGTAGTCCTTGAAGTCTGCAGGTAGATTTTTATGTATCTGCTCTTCAGGTAGAGCCGAGTACTGTCAATAAAAAGTTGCTGTGAAAATCCGTCTGACCGTGGACTGATGGACACCGTACGGGTCAGCGAGGTCCTGTTGCTTTGATCCAAGGTCAAGGTCATTTAAGAACAGGAAGAACTCAACGGGCTGCAGGGTATGAGTTAAATAATCAATAAATAACACTGAACAACTGGTAATAACTAATAATTAAATCTCAATGTCACTACAGTACTTGTGCAATAACCTGTCACACAACCTGTGTAATGTTGATTATGTGCATACATATATATGCACATAAAGTTTTAAATATATATATATATACTGTATATATAAATATATACACATATATATATATAATATATTATTATATATACTGTATGTGTATATATTTATATATATATATATATATATATATATATATATATATATATTTAAAACTTTATGTGCATGCTAGCTTATATTACTAGCTTGAAATACTTGCAGTACCGTAGTTAATTCAAATTCATCCTGCTGCATTGTTATATCCGTCTCTCTTCAGGACTTTGTGAATATTATAATTACTTTTTCACTGTGCATGCTTTTAGTATACATACAGTAGTTTGTTCTTTGATTTTTAGCAAGTCAAATCTGCTCTTCTCATCCTGAGCACTTCATTGTACTGTTAACTCTGTGTTAACCTGTATAAGACAAATAAACACAAGTTGAACTTGATGGGGAGTTCCTCTCAGTTCTTGGTGAACACCGACCATGAATGGCAGAGCAGAGCAGTCATGGGCCAGAAACACATCAGGAGGTCAGATGATGCAAACCTGAAAAAAAAAACAAGTGTTCATATTTACCTACAAGTAAAAAACCAAACGGAGAACTCTTTATGAGAGTTATGCTTTAAAATAAATAATTACATCTCAGGAAATTAAATGTTTAATTGGAGTGAAACAGTTCTGGTTTCATATTAAAGGAAACAGCAGAGAATATTTCAGAGGTGTAACAGCTCTGAAGTTACTAAGAGTTTACAAACATGTTTACAGATTAGAAAACATATGTTAAAATCTGAATATTATTTTAAAAGTATGTAGTTACAAACTTTTATTAAATCACTCATCATGACTCCAACATTAAATCTACAAGTGCAGGGTGTGGAGTCGAGTGATAATCGTGTTTCTTACTGAGCTGCAGCTGCTGTGTTCTCCTCCTCCTCGCTGTCCTCTCTGCTGCTTCTCCCAAAGCCCCGGTCATGGAAGTGGAAGGGAGAATTATTCCACTGGAACAATGCAGGTACAGCTCCTTTTTAACCACTGTTTGATGCTGGCTCTTGAATATTCTGAGGTTTAAAACGCCGGCTACAACCGAGTGTTAGCTTTAAGGCTAACTCGGTTAGCCACGAACTCTGGCATTAAAATATAAAAAACTAAGCGCTCTATTGTACCTGCTATTCACTGGACACAACGGCACACAACAAATCTCTCTTGTTGTACCAGTAGCTCGCAGATAATTTACCTTTTGTGTCTTTTACATGGTCTGGTTCTAGAAGCTACGCTAACAACAACTGTAGTAGATGAGAGCCGGAAGTGAAGCGTGTGAGTCATATTTTAACGCAAGTACGTCACCACCGTGGCATATAGGCTAGATGCACTTCTTTCATAGCCTTCTGTTATTGTTGATAACGTGCATCTATTTATGCCAGCAACCAACACAGCAAATATTGACCACACATCATCCGTAGTCTCACAAGGTCATATGAAGATTGCCGGAGATATCCAATAGTACCCACCTGACTCAGATTTTTTTTTAAAGCAAGTAAAAACATTTTGATTGGATGAATCAAATCTAATAGTCACAGTAGTAAAATGTTTTTAGTCTAAAATTTTAATTTTGCCCCAGCCACATAGTTTGCTTTTGTTGTTTGCTTGTAGATATTGATCTGGAGAGCAAACATCAACCAGGAGTTAAAACTAAATAAATTGACTATGAGCTGATTTTTCTTTAATTTGTTTAATGTGGTCACTTTTGCAGTCTTACCTGCATTTCTAGTGGGTAAGCCAGTAGCTGTAAAGAATGATCAGTCTCTTTCCTTCTGATATATGGAAGCGAATGTGTCTCAATTTTCAAATTAAAATGGATTAATAGAAATGCATTTCATGTTCAAAATAAAACTGCATGTTTTTGACTCATAAATAAATTTAGAAACAAATAATCCAAACCACATTTGCATTTTATTCTCCAAGACTGATCAATTTGTAAATTCATTAAAATTATGAATAAAATAATGTTTAACATTCAATTTTCAAAATATGACCCTGTTATTCTGTTGACCAAAAAATCCAAAAGTGACCAAAATTCATTTTGAAATGTCAAATTTGAAAATTAAAATGAATTAGCAGAAATGCTTTTTTCATTTCAAAGTCAAAGCTGAATTTTTGACTCGTAAATAAAATTGCTAATAGATCATCCAAACTATGTTTTCATTTCCGTCTCAACATTGCTCATTGTGTGACAACAACTACAGTACAGAGAAAACAAAGAGGAAACTATTTTTTTTCATTTTCACGTCCCTCTCCCGCAAAAAAAGTTCCATAAATCAATTAGAATTTGCAATTCCAAGTGTTGCAGGAGAGTGACGTCAGTGGCAACTCTTCCTCTGCAGCCTCCTTACTTTCTGCTGCATCCAGGTCCTACTGTGTGAAGCAGCAGGGGAATTGGAATTGCACATTCAAATTGATTTATGGAACACTTTGCGGGGGCGGGCGTGAAAATGAAAAAAACAGTTTGGATTTTTTATTTCATTTATGAATCAAAACATGCAGCTTTATTTTGAAAATGAAAAGCATTTCTATTAATTCATTTTAATTTGAAAACTGAGACACATTCGCTTCCATACTGACAATGGCATTCCTGCTTTTGTATCTTCTGTTGATTTGAGCTGCAAATTGGTTACATATTG
>JBBPBX010006668.1:48504-67776 GCA_038048925.1 Garcialebias charrua
ATATATATGTATAATATATATATATATATATATATATATCAGAGTCAGAGTCAGAGAGAATTTATTGTCATTTGCACCGCATGTAGTACATGTGTTGAAAACGAGATTATGTACACAGGGTCCCAGTTACATCCAACAACAAATGCAAGAGAAATACAATAATAACATCTAGGATTAACTAAGAGAGACATCACATCAGCTAGTAATACACTAAGCCCTAATGTAGTAGAAAAACATCATTATAAACAGCAGCACGAACATGAGCAGATGGTCACAGATGAACGCAGCAACAAGAAACAGATCAGTACAGTATCAGTATGATGTGACATTTTGCAGTGTTTATTCTTATTATTTATTTATTCATGAGTCTGACAGCCTCAGGGTAGAAGCTGTTTCTCAGTCGTGTGTATATACATACTTTGTATATTTGAGTAAATGAGCTTTAAACCCTTCCTACACTCTTATAAAGCATTTAGAATTTAGAGACGTTTAAAATATTGCAAGAGCACAGAATGTCATGATTTCAGCTCTCTGCCTCCGGCTGCACTCTCAGCCCCGCCCACTTCTCCAATCTGCACGGAAATCAGCTGATCAGCTGCTGGAGGAAGATTCTCCAACAGCTGTGGGCGCACACAGGTGCAGCAGGTGCTAAATATTTAGAAATATACAGTATATATTTTAAAATAAATAAATCCATGCTGATCCAATCAGGCAATTGTGTGTCATGTCCAATTTTACATTGAAAACACGCATTGAGTGCGTCTGAGAAAAATGAACTGTGAAGTACAGAGGGACTACTGCATTCCCTGCACATAGATTGTCAGAATTAGATTTGTACATGTCCAAATTTCTTTTTTGGGATCATAAACCAAATACAGCTATTACCCAAGAGCTTTGTAGACCTCTGTGTTTGGTGAACTTTCTATTACATTTGTAGTATTTTTATAAAATGCACAGGTTGTGACTTAAAAGAGCACAGAAACTGTGCAAACAACTTCCCGATGAATTTTCAGTTAGACTCAACACACTCATAAGCACATTGACCTTTACCAATGAGACCTGCAAATTAATCCAACATCATTCAGTGTGCAGACCGTCTTCATGCCTTGTGGGCAAACAGCAGTGCAGATGTGAGCAAACATCAGGAAGGAAGCTACAACAACTTTCACTACAGATCAGACAACATCTGAACTGGAGATTTTGTGAACGTGAACATACTCAGGGAGGAAATCAAGTTCTGTTTTGCCAGTGTTGACACAAACCTCTTAAAGAAATTATGAGCAATGGACTTCAGCATTTCAAGCCTTGATGAATGTGAAGATATCAGTGAAAAAACATCCAAAACTAAAAAAAAATTAAACTTATTGCACATTATTTAGTTATTTATTTATTTTTTAAATATAGGTAAGTGTAAGAAGCAAAGCAAACTGTTTAACCAAAAAGAAAATACCAAGAATCTGTGATGTGCATAATTTATTTTTCTTGATACAAGTGGGGCATGAAAGGTTGCGGAACAAGCTATGTAGAAAATTGGCTTGGTTTATTAAACCCCAAAACTGCTTGTATGTGAGAAAGGCCATCCACTGACTGCAAAGTATTTCATTAAAAAACAACTGTGTTTAATTTGTGCCATAATATGATGATTAATTATTCATTTTATACCAAGGGAGAAAGGAGAACTTACCAAACAGTGATGTAGTCGTAGATTGGTTCTGTATTTATAACAGAGAAGTTTATGTAGATGCCATAACCTGGAGGTACTCTGGCGGTCCACATGCAATCCTGGAAGTGTGGATACTCGGCAGGGTGTCCGGGAGAGTAAATCGTTCCATTCATGGATGTTATATTTCCACCGCAGAGCGCTGAAGGTAAAGAACACAGTCGAAGATGATAGATAAAAATGGATGGCTATAGTTTCCTCCAGTCATAAAAAAAAAAAACACTTTTATGGCTGCATTGCCTCTAACTGTGGATAAAACAAACCATAACAGCATGGTACTGGTTTATTGCAGAGTTGCTGGAGGGAGAAAGCAGCTGTTAGATACTATAGCACTCGATGATCGCAGGTCGCTGAGAACTTGATGACAACAAAGGACTTTAGAAAAAAACGTATCTGTCATATCTCTTCACTTTATTAATGTGCAACTTTGATTGCAGTCAAAGCACAATACGTAGGATCAAAGATACTTCTCCAGATACAATATAATATGTAAAAAAGCAAAACTATTTAACAGAAAATAAAATACCAAGAATCTATGGTGTTACATCAAAAAAAGTTCATTTCTACGTCTTTCAGCTGACGAGTGATGGCTTAGCATACCTGAGTGACTTCTTTGAAGACTTGCTAGACTTCCAACACACTATTATTTTTGTTACAAAGCCCACTTCTATCATTATAATGAATGCATCGCTTTGAGTCATGCTTTTATGTCATGAAGGCTTGGACTACAAGCAGACTTTAGAAACTACAGTATGTTCTTCTCTACAACAAATATTTAAGGTGTTTTTTTTTTTTTAACGTGGATGACTGGAAAAGCCTCTATGCTTTTACTTTAGTCACAGTCTGAGTAAACTGCAGGACGTTTTCATGCATTTAAAAATAGTTACCTACCTTGCTTGTAGAAAAACACACATTAAGTTATTGAAATATGAACAATTTAATAATAGTGTAAAATTAGATTATTTAGAGTTCTGGCAGTGTAACAGATAAAAGGAGCCACTGTCAACGTGTTTCAATTAATTTTGCTAATGTGAAGTGTTAACAGGAAGACACACATTGTGTTTGTAAGACACATTACAATATATATTCACCTTCACAGCGAGGTATGGGGTGGTTCCAGTTCCTGCTGACTCCATGTAAACATGTGAGAGATGGCTCTCCCAGAAGAGTGTAGCCTGGCAGGCACTCAAATGAAATGGTCATCCCCACGCTGTAGTCCTGACCAATCACAATGCCGTTACGAAATGGACGTGGGTCAGGACACCTCTGCAGCTCATATGCTGTGGGGAAAAAGTCACAGCCATACACAGGAAATCCAGTAAAGAAATACAAAGAACATTAGTTATAAATCTTAATCTAAGGTCACTGACAAACAGAGCTAGCACTCAGAAAGACTCGTCCAATTTGGGCATACATTGATTCACAATCAGACCAGTGATCGGCGTGCAAATGATAAATGGTAAATGGACTGTCCTTCTATAACGCCTTTCTAGGTTATCAAGGTACTCAAAGCTCTTTACACCACAATCTGTGCCCTCAATTATCCATTCAAACAGCAATCTACTATAAAGACTACCGTATTTTCCGGTGTATAGGTCGCACCTTTTTATGTTTTTTTTTTTCAAGGCCTGCGACCTATACTCAGGTGCGACCTATATATGGCTTGTTATCACTTTCGGTGAAACAAATTTTTAAATCCAGCTCATTTCACAATTACGTTCATTTATTAAGGAAAAGTTCAGCTCAGACATATATTTGCTATAATTTTTATCAAACAAATAATTGTTTTTAAGTGTTAATCTTCTTAAAAGCCTTGCTGTGCACTCCTGTGGCAGACATTTGCAGCAGAGCTAAACGTAGGTGCGACCTATACACCAGTGCGACCTATCTAGGGATTTTTCCAATCTATTGGTGATAATTGGACAATGCGACCTATACACAGGTGCAACCTATACACCAGAAAATACTGTAATCGGTGCTTTAGATCACATTCTTACACCAATGGGACACACATCGGAGGCAGTGAGGGGTTCACTGTCTTGCCCAGGGACACTTTAGCATGTGGTGGAATCGAACACCCAACTCACCCATTGGAGGAGGACTGCTCTAACCACTCTACCACAGCCACCCCCAGCCAAATGATTTGGCTTGCAAGGAGCAGAGGATGCAAGTGAAGGCCTCATGAGAGGAGCGATATTACAATTGCAGAGTGTCCAGAGTCAAAACAAAGAGCCCAGTGGTTAATATTGGAACCAACAGGTGCTAAAGGCATCCAAGCACATTGTGGAGATTCCAGTCATCCAAGACAGACTGAACCAAGAAAGAGTTGTATTGTGCACCAAGTATTACAAAACTCAGTAATTTTGATTCCAACGTCCAGACACAGGTATCACACTCTTTATAACCCCCATGTCCTCCCTGAACCATGGCTCGGTGACTGGTATCAGATAGATTACAGGTTCACTGTCCCATACATACTGCAGACTGCTATTAACACCACAGCAAAGTCAGGTGCATTTTGAGTGGTGCTATAACTGGAGCAAGTTTGTGCAGAGACTTAACACTTCTGGCACCAAGTTGAGAGGAGCCATAAGTTCTGGTTGCCTTTGAGAGTTATTTGTGGGACACAAATGGCAGGGCACTACATCAGTCACATCCTGTGTCGCCATGTCTTACCCCTTCTACGACAGCACTCTGCTATATACTTTCAGCAAGACAACACCAGTTCACATGTGGCATGTTTATTTATTGCCTGTGGCTAGCAAGAATTCTCACTCTTTCCTCAACGGGTGGGATCAGCTTGGTTGTCAACTCTGTGCTGATCTGCCGGATCTTGAGAGATACATCAGCTGTACTGAAGAGGTGCCACAATGTACCATCAGGACCATCAGGCTGCCTTTAACACCATCACCATTAAAAACATTTGATTTGATTTTCTAAAATTATTACAATAGTCATTGCATTTTCTGCATGTACTGTTTCATTTAAAGTCAACAACTTCGAGTAAGGTAACATTTTGCCAGCGAGTGTAATTAATGGCCTCAAATACAAATCAGTGGCTTAACACTAGAGTGACCGAATTTTCAAGATCCTGAGGACAAACCTCTTCCTTCTCAACAATTTCAGAGCCATTAACTGCCTTTTGTTAAAAATATGCTTGCAGGTAAAGGTTGGTTTATACTTCTTGTCTTACGTCTTTTACTCCCCGTTGAGTGAAAAAAGGTTGCACAACTTCTGTCTGCACTCCTGCTGCGATCCCCCGGTGACAGCCGTCTTGTACATGGCCCCCAAGCAGAACTCCGAGACACGGAGGATGCGTCTCGTAGCGTGTGATTGGTTCAAAGTTTGTGGGCGTTTTTTGTTTTGCGCCTTTCAGCGCGAGCTGAATTTCATTAAAATATAACTGCAGAAACGCCCCCAAAAAATATGTGTTAGCTGAATATATATATTAGTGTTTCTGAGTTAAACTTTTGTTAACAACTGATCACAAATAAGCTTGTTTTACATGGGCGTAGCCAGGTTTTTTGAGGGGCGATCCCTTAAAAGGAAAAGTGGAACAGCAACAAAGGAACATACCCGTTGGCTCAGTGGTAGAGCGTCGGTTTGGCGCTCCAAGACTTTTCTCGACTCGGGTTTGAATCTCACCTGGTAGAACTTGTTTTACGTTTGTCTTTTATTGGATGAAAAAAACAAGGAGTTAATATGCCTGTGGTTAACACAGACTCCTTTTTTTATCCAATAAAAGACAAACGCAAAATAAGTTCTACCAGGTGAGATTCGAACCCGAGTCGAGAAAAGCTTTAGAGCGGAAAACCTACGCTTTTCCAGTAAGCCACCGAGGCGTGTTGCTATTTTAAGGTCAACGTTCCCTTTAAACAATCCGCCCCTCGTAAAATCCTGGCTACGCGCATGATAATGGACTCACAAATCAAGGTAATGGAGCCTATCATTATATTAAATCCGTTTGTCCTGATAAAACATGCAGTGGGAGTGTGCGTGACGTATGCAGTGGGAGGGAAGAAGGAGGGATTATCCCCACGTCTTAAAGAAGTATAAACACTCAATGCGGTCGGTGATACACACGCAATTACATCAATGCTGGATTCACTCAACGGGGGGTAAAAGACGTGAGACAAGTAGTATAAACCAGGCCCACTAGGGATGGGAATTGAGAACCGGTTCTTTTAAAGAACCGGTTCTTTAGAGTTCAATTCTCTGGAATTGTAGGATGCTTGTCTTAACGATTCAGTTTATCGGTTCTCTGACTCGTTCTACTGACTCGACATGGTGACGCATTTACGTGATGACATCACAGACACGCGCCGTATCAACATGGCGTCAAGGAATAAGCGAAGACGAAACCAGGTCTACTTGCAACACATGCAAAGCGTCGATTACAATAAAGGGCGGAAATACTTCTAACATGCAGAGAGAAGCATTTGAGCACTCAGAATGAGGTGAGTTTGTACAAATGTACCGTCTTTAACACACTGCTTCGTGAGGCTGCTTCGTGGTGGTGGAAGCGGAGCCAACAAGCTAGCGTCCTGTTTTAAATGTTGCAGCACGTAACGTTAACCTCATCCACTTCCTGTCACTTGTTACTTTTTTGCTTTACTGCTTCCACTGTGTTGTATAAATAATCTCCATCTCATGTAATAACATTTAGCTGACGAGGATTGCCGGAGTCTGGCTGGCTCAGAGGCTGTTGCTAGCACACTTAGCTTTCAGGATGACGTTTTTCAACACACAACCTAAAAATGCCACCGTAGAAATGGGAGCAAAAACAAAAGTGTTGTTTTATATTTTTGTTCAGTGTGTTTCATTGTAGCCTCTTTCTGTTGTGAGAGCTTTTTTTGCTGCTCAGTGTTTTTAATGGTGAATTTCTTCTGAAGCTGGCAGAGCTGGGAGACGAAGAGGGAGGCAGAAGAGGATGAAGATAACTATGTAAGTTTTGTTTTTTGTAATGAAAGATGATAGATTGCATGGATTATTACACTATTTATTTTAAAATTGAAACTTGTGCTGCTGGCAGAGCTGGGAGAGGCGCAGAGGGAGAGACAGAGGGAGGCAGAAGAGGATGAAGATGATAACTATGTAAGTTTTGTTTTTTGTAATGAAAGATGATAGATTGCATGGATTATTACACTATTTTAAAATTGAAACTTGTGAATTACAAGTTGTGGTTAATAATGTTAATTAGGATTTTTTTTTCATAAAATTTCTATTTTTGTTCTGGTGAAAGAGCATTAAATACTTCATGCACACAAATGGTGTACTATATTTTTTTGCCTAACCCAATGAGAATTGATAACATAATTGATAAGGAATTGAATCGATAAATGATATCGATAAAGGAATTGATATTGATAATTTCTTAACAATTCCCATCCCTACCCACCACGCCTGACTTCATTCCAATGTTTCTCAAGGCCTCCTATTCACATGTTTTTGCTCTGGAGATGTGTTGAGTAGGTTCACAAAACTTAAACTTAACTCAATTTTGGGATATTTGGAATGCCTAAGAGCAGGGATTTAGCATTTTTCCAAATGTCCCATTCATTTATTGCAACTCTGTGTTTTGGGACATTTGGAAATACTTATAATGCGAATGTTGTGCATTCCAAATGTTCCATTCTAACGAGTGCATCCTCACTTATTTTTCAAAGTTTTTTCTAAAATTTAACATTATTTTTCAAAACTTATTTTTTGTCACAGTTTATGTATCTTGACCCTAATTCCCTCTGCCATATCTGCTGATTTTGGACTGAGGGGTGTAGGTGTAGAATTAATGAGCTGTGGGGTCATTAGCATGTGAATCGATACTATCTAGCTCACAGAAAGGGAGCGGAGGATTTAGAAGCCAAGTTCACTTGCGCAAAAAAGCGCAGCCTTAGTCAAAGTAGTGTTAAAAGCGGAAAACTTTACTCTTAATGAACTTTGAAAATAAAAAGTAGAGCATTATCCGCCTACGAATAATGCTTCCTTTCCTCATTTTCTTTAATCTTGAAAAAATCATTACTGTAGACAAAATTAATATTCAAGATTAGTTGCCGAGAATATCTCCAAGACATTAGCATGTATTCATTTTCCAATACTCTTTCACCTTATGCAATTAGCCTCTGCAAAAGTGTCTGCTTTGCAGTTTTGTCTATCATTTTCTTTTGAGAATATTGTATCTAAACTTTTTTCTTCTTTTGTTCCACTTCAGCTGCTGCTGCTGTAAAAACAATTTAATCCAAACCGGTCTTTGCTGCTCACCCTGGTAGACAATGTGGAAACCAGGCTTGTTCTGGGAATAGTCACTGTGGAAGAAGAGAGTTGTCTCGTGGGTGGTGCTGAAGAGAGAATTGGGTACCAAAGGGCCACTGAACCGATCAATCACTGTTCCTGTCTCCAGGGTCCCACTGCGCACCTCCAAATAATCATGAACGGGCTCTGTGGAGAAGTTCAGAAACTGCAGATGGATCCCTAAAGTACAAAAAAATAATAATAATATCAAGAGTTAATATCAAAATGAGTGATTGTGTTCCTTTACAACACTGCACTATGTAGGTTGATATTTGTATAAACCTACAAAGCTATTTTTGGCTGGACTGTAAACACAAATGTCAGTGACCAAATGATGAAGTCACCACTGGTCAGCCAACCAAGAGCAGATGCTTTCCCAATGGCAGCTGAACTTTGAAAAATATAGTCTTGTCTGAGTTTGCATACGTGATGAGGGCAGACTTAAACAAACACAGAGGTCAAAATTTCAAACAGACATTCATCAAATATTCATTTCCTGTTCTGATACTCCCATTTCCTGGGGACTGTCAGCACAGTCAAAGGATATAGTTCTTCTTTTAGATGCAATCAGTCCTGGCATCAATTTTTTATGATATAGCATGCCGGTAACAGTTTAATTACAAAGAAGACAGAAATCAGAGTTTTGGAAAAATAAAGGTAAAGAAAAAGTAACACAAATAAAGTCAAGGCTTCTCAAATAACATTACTATGTCCTCTTTTTATAATTTTTATTTTTAAATTAAACCTTATTTTTAATGAGTTGTGGCCATTTTGAATACATAATTTAACTAATGGTCAAAAACCAAAGTTAAATTGTGTTTTTTTATATTGATTCTGTCAATTGTGTTTGTCTAGTTTGTCTGTATTATTATTAGGGGTGTCAATATATTTCAGACCAAGTACAATACAAGTACTTCAGTTAGGGCACTTGCTGAGACTGAGTACAGATACCAAGTACTACCTATAAAATACACTGTGACTTTAGAAAGACATTCCTTTTATTGACACAGCCAACAGTCTGCTGTCTTAACATCTGTGTTCATCTTAAAATGTCTCTAAACTCTGAATAGTTTTTATGTTTTTGTTTTCGTTTACTTGTAAAGTGGAAGAGGAAAGGCCATCACCAACCATGAAAGTATGAAGATATGAAGCCGATATAATACCCCATAACCATGAAGATACACCTCTCAGACCCATCGTCAGCAGCATGAACTCAGTGACATACAATGTTGCTAAACATCTGGCTGGTATTTTAGCTCCTCTTGTTGAAAACACACCTCATCACATAAAGAACTCTATTGATTTTGCCAACAAAGTTCAGGAGAAACTCTTGTATCGTATGATGTGACTTCTCTTTTCACTTGCATACCCATTTCTGAAGCAGTAGAAACGGTCAAAAAACGACTCCTACAAGGCAAGCATTTGGACAAAAGGACCAACTTCACCCCAGACCAGATCTGCACCCTGTTGGATCTCTGCCTCTCCACCACTTATTTCAAGTTCAACGACATTTTTTACAGACAGAATTATGGTTGTGCCATCGGATCTCCAGTGTCACCCATTGTTGCCAATCTCTACATAGAGGAAGTGGAACAGAGAGCCCTAAACTCCGATGAGGGAACAATGTCAAGCCATTGGTTCTGATATGTGGATGATACCTGGATCAAAATCCAAGCCGAGGAAATAGAAGCATTCATCAGACACATTAACTCGATCGACAACAACAGCAAGTTCACCAGAGAGGATGCAAACAACAACAAGCTGCCTTTTTTGGACTGTTTGGTTCACATGGAAAGAGAGGACAGCCTCAACATTGAAGTTTATAGAAAACCAACACTGCATTAAAACCATAGATATACGGAAAGATCTGTGTTCGGATATTCCCGGAAATGGCCCGCAATGATCCTTAAAAAATCCCAAAATCTGGATACTTATCTTCGGCAGATCCAAAATAAATGTGGCTGTTATTCGTCAAGGGTCTGCCAAAGATAAGTATCCGGATTTTGGGATTTTGGGATCTTTTAAGGATCATTGCGGTCCATTTCCGGGAATATCCGGAAATATAAGTATAAGTATATGTAAAGGATACGGAGATATACGACATCAGATCCTTCCGTATATCTATGGTTTTAGTGCAGTGAGACCAGTATCTCCTGTTTGACTCTCACCATCCACTGGAACACAAACTCTCCGTCATCAGAACTTTACAGCATCGGGCCGAACCCGTCCCCACGAAGACAGAAGGGAAGGAAAAGGAACAGAAACACATCAAAAAAATCTCTCTAAACATGTGGATATCCTAACTGGACCTTTGTCAATTCAGCGAGGAAATCGACAAAACACAATAATGAACAGAAAAAGGAGAACAGACGAAAAAAACATTGTCATCCCTTATGTGGCTGGAGTATCAGAGAATTTCAGAAGGATTTTCAACAAACAGAACATCCTAGTAAATTTCAAACCCAGCAGGACTCTCAGACAGAGGCTGGTCCACCCTAGGGACAAACACCCACACACAAACAGAGTGGTGTAGTGTACTGTATGCGGTCCAGTGCAGCGAGGACTGTCCAGACTTCTACATTGGAGAAACTAAACAGCCTCTTCACAGACGCATGGCTCAACACAAGATGGCCACCTCCTCTGGACAAAACTCAGCTGTTCACCTCCACCTCTTGGACAAGGGACACTCATTTGAGGACCAGAACGTGCACCTTTTGGACCGTGAACACAGATGGTTTGAGAGGGGGTGATCTTGTTTATGTTAAGAAAGAAATGTTAAGAAAGAAAAAAACGTCTCTTAACAGAGGGGGAGGTCTCAGATTCCAACTTTCAAAAAAGTATAATGCAGCTTTAGGACTGATTCCCAGCCAGTTTTCAAACCTGATGGGAACAGAGGAGCCACCATCTGTGAATTAGACTAACAAAAACCATAAGAAACCCCTACTGTTAAGGTGTGAGGTGTGATTTGTCAATCTGTGTGTATCTTATCTCAGCCTTTATAACCTGAACTCTGCTCTGTTCACTCTGCTCACATATGATTGTACAGCCACACATCCAGGCTGTCATATTGTTAAGTTTGCAGATGATACAGCTGTGGTGGGATGCATCACAGATAATGATGAATCCAGCTACAGACAGGAGGTGGAACATCTGGAGAGCTGGTGCAAAGAGAACAACCTTCACATGAATGTGAAGAAGACGAAGGAGATGATTGTGGACTTCAGAAGGAACAAACACACCCACACCCCACTGTATATAGGTGGATCTGCGGTGGAGGTGGTCTCCAGCTACAAGTACCTGGGTGTACACTTGAATGATAACCTCAGCTGGAGCAACAACACCACCAGCCTGATCAAGAAAGGTCATCAGAGACTCTACTTCCTCAGACGGCTGAGACGAGCTGGTCTGAGAAGCTCAGTCCTCACCTCGTTCTACAGGTGTGCAGTGGAGAGCATCCTGTGCTCCAGCATCAACGTGTGGCATGGAGGCTGCACAGTTGCAGAGAGGAAAGCTCTACAGAGAGTGGTGAAGGCTGCACAGAAGTCTGTGGGAGTCAGTCTCCCCACCATCACAGACATTTACACCTCCAGATGCAGAAAAAGAGCCACCTGCATCATGAAAGACCTCACTCACCCAGCACACTCACTCTTTGCACCACTCCCCTCGGGACGGAGGTTGAGGAGCATCAAATGTAGAACCACTAGACTGAGGAACAGCTTCTACCCTGAGGCTGTCAGACTCATGAATAAATAAATAATAAGAATAAACACTGCAAAATGTCACATCATGCTGATACTGATCTGTTTCTTGTTGCTGCGTTCATCTGTGACCATCTGCTCATGTTCGTGCTGCTGTTTATAATGATGTTTTTCTACTACATTAGGGCTTAGTGTATTACTAGCTGATGTCTCTCTTAGTTAATCCTAGATGTTATTATTGTTTTTCTCTTGCATTTGTTGTTGGATGTAACTGGGACCCTGTGTACATAATCTCGTTTTCAACACATGTACTACATGCGGTGCAAATGACAATAAATTCTCTCTGACTCTGACTCTGACTCTGAACCCCACACTCTCTGAAAGTTCCTCGGATGAAGAGCAAAACGTCTTCTTTTACAAATAAAGCCCAGTAGTTTTTGTATTGAAAGTTTTTAGAACCATGAAAGTAGTATTAGACTTAAAGTTGCAGTCTGTAAGTTTCTATAGAATGTAGGACTTAGAAAAAATTTCAACAGGGAAAGCATTCTGGTCCCTCCCCCTCAGAGCCATATATGGCTCTGCTCCCCCTTGCTCTCGCTGAAATTCATCTCAGCTTCATTAGCTCCGCCTCCACTGCATGTCCTGTCGCAGCCGCTGCCATATTCTGTGTTTATATGTTAATAAAACGTTCTAAAAAATAAAATAAAAACATGGAGCGCTGGTCCAGCACACCAGAACACCATGAAATCTGCAGAGCCTCGCGCAGCCACGTTGAACCCGAGTTTAATTCGCTCGTGACAAATTCATTCATTTCCTCATCATTTCAGTCATGGAGTCAGCGGAGGAGGAAGCGATCACTTGACTTTTGGCAAAAAAACAAAAGAAAAGTCCAGATCAGGGATGAAGAAGGGGAATTTAATACATTTGTGTCACATACAAAACAGTTTTGCATCGCTTTGCAATCCTTTGAACGAGAACGTGCGCGGCCGCTGGGGCTGGGACAGGCGGGGGCGTGGGTTAGGGGCGTGAGAAGTGAGAAGCTCTGTTTTTATTGGCTGGTTAAAAACTCTGTTTTTATTGGCTGGTTAACGGCGGGTCACTGTGGGTTTTTAGAAATGCTTTTAGTAACACCTGGAGAAGCAAGGGGACTATAGTTTTTTCAAAGATTACTTGTCTAACATCAGTCTGTCAGGAGATAGTGACAGAGTGAAGAAATAGATATTTTTAGAAAACTTACAGACTGCACCTTTAAGTATAGTGGTGTTTTTAATTAACACAATTTCAAGCACTTGAGGCCACAAATTATAACTAATCATGCTATTTTTAATTTTCAATTATTTTTAGGTTCAAGGTTCTTTATTGTCATTTGCATCACATGTGGTACATGTGTTGGAATGAAATTGTGTACTCAAGGCCCCAGTTACACCCACAATAACATTAATATCCATCCATTATCTTTTACCCACTTCTTCCATTTTGGGTCACGGGGGTCGCCGGTGCCCATGTCGAGCAATCACTGTGCGAGGGGCGGGGTACACCCTGGACGGGTCGCAAGTCCATCACAGGGACACATAGAGACAAAGGAGACAAACAACCATTCATTCTCTCACTCACACCTAGGGACAATTTAGAGTTACCAATCAGTCTGACATGCATGTTTTTGGTCTGTGGCAGAAAACCAGAGTACCCGGAGAAAACTCACGCACACGGAGAAAACATGTAAACTCCACCCAGAAATAATCCTGATTCATGCTCAATAATCCAGGTAGAAAAATCTAAAAAAGTTACCGTAAGTCTAGTCCTCTGGACATAAAAAAAATGAAAAAGAAGAAACGTTTCGTCTTTTGTCCAAAAGACTTCCTCAGTCGACTACGGAAGTCTTTCGGACGAAAGACGAAATGTTTCTTTTTTTTTTTTTTCATGTCCAGAAGACCAGACTTAAAGGGGACCACACATGCAAAATTCACTTTTTAATGTTTTTTTACTAAACTTTGGGTATTTACTTCATAAAAAAACAGTCCTTGTGCCAAAAAAATGCACCCAGTGGTTTATTTACTCTAAGTAGATTTATTTTACTGTGATGAAAACGGTTCGTTTTTGAAATAAAATGGAAGTCAATCGCGCCTGTGACGTCACAGGCGCGAGGACAACCCACCTCAAACCTGAGTCCAGCCCCTCACCTGGTTAGGCTCAACCCACTTCTGTATTAAACACATGACTGTTGTTTTTCATGATTTCATCTCATCTTTTGTTTATATGTTATTAATTTCATGTGTACAGCACTTTGTTGCAGCTGTGGTTTTTTAAATGGCTTTATAAATAAAGTATAATTGTTATTTTTATGTTTTTTAGTTCAATTTTTAGTGTATTTGCGATCTCTCCCAACGCGCCGCCGGCAAAAATTAAACGAGCATACCCCCGGCGTAGAGACCGGTTGCGACGGGACCCTCTTCTGGCGCCATGGAGCGGAGCTTCAACTGTACAGCCTTGCTGCAGCCTCGCAGCAGCCTCGCAGCAGTGAGGACCTTCCCCTTACGGATTAATTTACGGGAGACACTTGGTGAACTTTGTGTTGTCTTGACTGGAACAGCGATAACGCCCAAAGTCTCCGAGCGGAGCTGGCGAAAACCGGAAGTGGAACAAGCTAACATTAGCTTCGGATTCGGGTGGTCTAATGCTAAAAGGAGCAGCAAACTGCGGCGCGCTCAGACGGGTTTCGGTAAGTTATCTTAAGCTAGCACTAACAGTAAGTCAAATGAGTAATAAAAAAAGAGCTAATTTTAAAACAACAACACATTACAGATACTGGCTGTTACAGGGCGTAAACAGATCTTTGAAGGGCGTGGACTTCAGAACTTCTATCAGAAACCGGTCGTTCAAAACGAAAGTTAAAACTGGCAGAATTAAAAAGGGTATAATTGATTATCTAAGAATTATTTTGTGCATTAAATTGAAGGAATAGGGTCTAGATAGCACACAGAAATAACATAAAAATTAAAAAAATGCATCTGAGGTCCCCTTTAACATTTTTAGATCCATCCAGAAGGGCCCCCGGACCGGGATTTGAACTGGGGACCTGCTCGTTGAGAGGCAGCAGCTCTACCAATTGTGCCACCATGCTGTCCTAACATTAATATAAACAATACAAAAAGAAACGGTACACAAGGACCTAAGATATACGCTAAACAGTAAAATTATAATATAATATAATATAATACTGTGACGTACTGTAGTGGGTTTAGCCACAACAAAGTCCATAAATAAGAATTTTCAAACATAATAACCCATATGATATGAATGATTAATAGTCTAAATGTTATTATATATATTTATTTTATTAACCTTTACTTAACCAGGCGAATCCCATTGAGATCACATGTCTCGTTTGCAAGAGTGGTCTAGGCCTAAAAGCAGACTAGCATATAAAACTCCTAAAGTTTGACACTGAAAGGTGTTTTTGCCTTTATATTACTTTATTATAATCAAAATAGTGATAATGTTAAGAATATAGCACAGGCAGTTCTTTGCACATGACAAAATTATTTTAAAATGCCATTTCTTGATTTGCCACAAAAACATTTCTGATTTAAAATAACTTCTTTAATCAAAAGAAGTAAACTTTAAAAATTTCAACTCATAGAGTCAGTGGCATCTTAGCAAATGAATAACGATTAAAAAAGGATTTTCTGTCAAAAACTGAATTCAGTACCTTCCAATGAAATGAGATTATTTGCTCTAAAGTGACTATTTCATTCAAAATAATTAAAATTTAAAGATATGAGCTCCTGTTGTTTAAGAGAATGCATTTTTCATATTTGATCATTAATTGAGTTACATGAAGAAGAGAAGCAAGTCAGAACAAAGACAATCAGAACAGAAGGCTCAAAGAGCTACAACAAAAAAAGAAAAGGAGAACAGAAGGGGTGGGTTACACACCAAAGCCAACAGGGAGTTGAACTCTCCAGGTGCAGTCCAGGCTGCTCCGGTAATTCCCTGGAAACCCAGGGCTGAGGATGATGCCACTGAAGTCTGTCATAGAGCCTCCACAATGAGCTGAGGAGACCAAGCGAGGAGAAAGAACATGTCACTTCTCCACAGCAATGAGAAAACAAAGCAAAACAACACCTAGGAGGCTGAATAGAGCATATTGTCTATATATGTGTGCATGTTCTAGTACAAGCAAAACAGCTGAGCGTGTGCAACGATGAGGAAGTAGCTGATTATGCATGTGGTTTGAAAACGTGCAAGCATTTCATACTCAAGTGCTCATATTTAGTTTCAGTGTCTTGACTTGTGCTTGTACATGTTGTCTCCCCTGAGTGGATGATTCTCCATAAAGGCGTTCATGCAAACATAGCAGACTTTAGAGCACGCACTTTGTTCGATGCTGCCTTAAATCTCAATAAATGAGTCAATATTCAACACACTATTTTGCTCAGCAGTGGAAGTGATTGCTTCACCCTCTCCTCTGTCTCTTTTATTTAACTGTGCATTCAAAAACACTTCAGCTTGCTGTGAAGGTTACACTCATCTTCCTCTCCTGTGACACGTATCTCGTCTTACAAGAACAGCCAGGTCTCTAGATTATTCTCCTGTATTGTTGATGTTTCTCATGTGAGCATGAACCAAGACCAGAATGAGGAAAAAACTAATAGGAGGAAAAAAAAAAGGCATTTTGCTTGTGGTGGCATCCTGCTTGACCTACTTGTTTTGGGAAATAAAAGGAAAAAGAGGTGGAGAGGCACTTTCAAGGATGTGTTTGTTCAGGGACACGCAACCGCTTTTATGTGGATCCATAGGCAACACAGTGAATACAAATCCTGCGATGTTCAAGTGAGTTCATGTGAAAAGATTTAAAGTAACTAGAGATCCTGTAAACTTAAGAACACAGCTGTAACCATTAAAGCTGAGGTTTATGACCATGATTAACTCTGAGACCATGCACAGTGAAAATAAAATGTGCCCTGTCACTGAGGAATTTGATTAATACATGTTTGAAGTTTTCAAAATGAGTGTGTTTCTGGACTGGAATTGAACAGGGAACATACATAAACCTTAATGTTTTCGTGTGTGATATAATCCAGAGGGTAGGAGTTACACTGAGGAGAAGAACAGAGGTAGTTTTAATAAAAAAATTAAAAAATTGTCGAGGTGGGGCAAAGTAATGGATCCTGGTTAGTAGAACTGTCATTTCTAAACCAAACCCTGAGCCCGGTCCGGCCCGACCCGGATAAGGACTGGGCCGAGCCATAATAATATGCTTAATGTGCAGGCCAGGTTGGTGTCGGGCTTTTGATTGCGTCAGCAGCCGCACGCGGCTGAGGATCCAATATATGGTACAATGGCTTGCCAAAATGTCACCTACCACATGCTGCCATTTGACTGCACGCTGACCGGCCTTGAAAGAGGTAAAAAGTTCAGGTAAGCTTCAGATGGACTACTGCCAGCGATCCATCAGCCCAAATGGATGTTCGTTCAGCCGCTGCACTGAACACGGGCAGCCGACGACCCAGACAGGTGCGATCACAAAATATCCAACGTCAGAGCAGGGTCCAGTGCAGGCAGAAGCAGGGATTCACCTCTGCTCCGATCTCCTGCCCCCTTCATTCAGCCATGTGCGTCCACCGACCAGCAGTCAAAGCTTAATTAAAAATGTTGGGGGAGTGTTCGGGTTCCGACCTGTAATCATTATTAATTTGTCGGATCGGGTGGGGTTTGGAAATTATGGCTATGGGCTGGGGCCAGGTTGGATTTTTTAAAACCTGAATGCAACTCTATTGAAAGAACAAACACCCACTCAAAAACGATCTTCTGCCTCTTCAGCTGCATGCATCTGACAACCATTAATAACTATATAAGCAGTCAAAGCTTAATTAAAAATGTTGGGTGGGGGTGGGGGGGTGAGATTGGGTTTGGCCCTGTAACTACTGTTAATTTGTTGGGTGGGGTTTGGAAATGATGGCTACGGGCTGGGGCAGAGTTGGATTTTTTTGGGCTAAAATGCAACTCTAGTAGCGGGAACAATTTAATCCCCGACCAGGTGCAGTGGCAGAGCCAGGGGACAGCCGGCGTTGGCCTTCGCCATCATAGATTGTCCTTTGGCCAAAACAAAAGCCACCCCAATCATTTGAGGAAATTCTGAATGGTCAGCTTGGGTTTTGACGTGGCAACTCATTTTTTGCTTGTGAACATTTTCCATTTAGATTTAGCCACACAGCAAAATGGAAGTTGAGATATTGCCAATTTGTTTAAGTCTTCCCGTTCACAAGGTTTTCTTCTATATGTATACAGTAGTAGACATCATGAATTTTGACAAGTAAACCTAATTTTTGAACGGAACCTTTTTTTACAGTTAGATGTAGCTGCACATCATAAGAAGGAAGTTGATATCTCATTTATTTTAAAAGTTATCACGCTCACAACATGCACGGATGGAAATATTATCAGACGGACAGATGAACAGACAGAGGGCATTTCCAATTCCTCCTCTAAGCTCCGCACCAGAGGACAAAAATACAGCGTACAACCACTATAAGAACACTGGCAATACAGTGAGAGTGCTTGATTATATTTGAGGGGTAGAAAACCAGGACATGTTACCATAGAATACAGAGCTTCCTAAGTAATCTTTAGACTGGATCACTGTGGCACTCAAACATCAAAGGAAGAATCAGGGAGACTGCAGCCTCGAATCAGAGTGATCAAGAATCAAACAACAAACTGACATGATGAGAACTCCTCTATTGATTTGCAACAGACCTGGAAGCAGAAAATTCTAAATAAATAAATAAAACATTATGAAACAAGAAAAGTTTTCATTTTTTATTATTTTATTTCATAATTGTGTTTTTCATGGTAGCTTATTTATTTCATAATGGCATAAATCATGAAAAACACAATTTGGAAATAAATAGGCCATCATGAAAAAAAATGAAATAAAAGAATACAAATGAAACGTTTTCGTAATAATGAGCTTAGATACTTATTTCATAATGCTTTATTTGTTTAATTTTGAGCATTTTGGTGTTCCACATGGGTTCAGTGAAAAATAGAAATTTCAGTTCCATTTCAGATAAATATACTATTTAATAATATTGGGAATGATTTGCTGTGATATATTTCAGTGTGGCTGCCCCCCGCCTGTGGAACTCTCTTCCTGACTGTCTGAGAGCCCCACAGTCTGTGGTTGACTTTAAGAGCGGCTTGAAGACCTTTCTTTTCAACCGAGCATACTCTACCTCCTCATGATTCTACTTTTGATCTTAGTTGATACTGTTATTGATTTTACTTGTTTTATTACTTGTTTTATTGACATTTAATTCTGTTGCACCTTGTAGCACTTTGAGATTTTCATTAATGAAAAGTGCGTTATAAATTGAATTCATTATTATTATTATTATTATTATTATTATTATTATATACCATACCATACCATACCATACCATTTTATTTATAAAGCACTTTAAACAGGAACAAGTCCACCAAAGTGCTGGACAAACAAACACGCAACAGGCAACACATACAATGAAGTACAACACGAAAAACATAAAAACATTGCAGATCATA